>JANHZT010006041.1:20259-32027 GCA_032468215.1 Stegonotus admiraltiensis | reverse complement strand
GTGGGACTCGAACTTGCAGTAATTGCAAGCAGCAGATGTTAATAACAGACTACTAGTCTGTTGAGCCACCAGAGCCACCAGAGCTCACTATCAATAATTTCAAGGGAATTTGTTTTGCAACTTACCTGAGAGAGAAATTCCTTCTGCAAGTCCATAAGGAAGATATGCAAAGATAATCATCATTCCAAACTCCAGGGAAGGAGTTTTTCGTAAATCGATATGTTTCAGTACGTTAATTACAAATGGTTAAGTAAAATAAGAAGAAAGATGAAACGGGAAAGTTAGATAATTAGAAAGTTCTCATTTGTCATTAGAGCTCCATTAGAAAGCTTAGCATTTCATGTTGAATCATACAGTGCAATTATTTTTCTTCATACTGTTTAGCTGATGGACTTTTTCAAGTGGAATAAGGGAAGCTATCAGGTGAAGCTGCTCTGTGCAACACGGAATTATTTTTAGAGGATTTTTAAAGCTTCTAACAAAGTGATAAAAAAAAGATTTTATTATAAGAGGGCCTTTAACTTTATAATATTCTTAGCTTTACACCTAATAATAATATTTAAGAACTCACCTGAAAATAATGTTGTAGCTGTTAAGCTTCTTAAATTTTGCAGACTTCAACAACAAGGTTTAAATATCCTTACATACAACTGTAACTCTCAGTAGATGAGATGCTGAAAATATAATTATCAGAGCTCATCTTCTAACAGATTAAGGTTCTAAGGGCAGATGGGTAAATGTGTCTGGACTACATATTTTTTAAGATAGAAAACAATTCCACAGTGAGTTTCTTTGTACTCTATATATGTGGTTTTAACTTATTTGAAAGCATTATCTAAACACTTCAATGGAATGAAAGTCAACTTACTTTCTCTGTGATGAACATAAATTTTTGTCTATAAAGAAGCCACTTAATAATTTTAGTGGTCAAAATAGCTACAAAAAGAGTAAAGATAAAGAGAGCAGGCACATTTATGCTTGTTGTCTTGGATAGTCAATCTGACTTATCAATTATGATCCATTACTATACTTCATATTCAAGGCTAAGAATGGATACGACAAACATAGTGCCTCCAATAAATTGCTATCAAAACTCTTTTAAAGACTCCCCTTTAAATTTTTCAGATCTTTTGACTGAAAAAGTACCTCTGAAATTCTCTTTTAACAGGCATTTTGTAGATCTGCTTTCAAGAATACTTGAATAATTATAGCTTCATAAAGTTGGAGAATCACCATCTAGGAATCAGTTTGTCCAATCCTGCTTCTAAACAAGGTTAACCCTGCCTCGATGCTTTTCTAAATCTACTTTGAAACTCTGAGCTTAATCTAATCTTCCAAGTTGCTCTATAAGCTAATTAATATTCCGTTTTAATAGTAGCTAACCCAATGTTGTTGAGCTCCCACCCACTATAGTTCCAGGCAGTAGGATTCATTATTAGGGATGATGAGAAGCTAAATCTAACGATATTTCAAAAGCCACAGGCCCTTCATTCTAGGCTTGAAAGCATCAAAAAGAAAGAATTTAAAACATTTTATATGCCTTATACAAGCATATTTGAAATATTGTAGACTGCGATAGTATGCCTATCTAAATCAAGAATTTGATAACTTCATTTTTTCTTTTTAATAATGTGACTCAAACATTCCAATTAGCATGTGCAATGATCTGGGCATTGTGTAACTCTGCAGTCTAAAACATAAATTTAAACGTCTAAAGACAACAGGTTGTCTGATCATGATCTAAAATCGTGATACTACATGAGTGTAATTTTCCACACAAATTTCAAGTTACCAATTTGAGATAACACACAACACCTTTTGTGTTTTAACAAAAAGTTAAAGTTCTAATCCAAGATAAAACACAAAACATGAATGGCTAGAACAAGCTATGATCTCAAAACACATAAAAATGCTGACAACCACCATCAAGATTACATCCTTAACAGAAGCTAGAAAAAGGAAAACAAAACTCAAAACCAAAATGCTCAAGGTGAACCCCAGAAGCAAAAAGATACCTGAACAGGTTTTAAAAGTGTCCAGTTGCTCACTATCTACCACAACACACAAGATCCCACAGAAAGGCCTCAACCTTAACATAAATTATGCTGGTTGGTTAGAATTTGCAGCCTTAGAAGCACCATTTAAAACCACAGGCCTTGCCACAGAGACCTGAGAAAAGGTAGACAATCAGACCACCATCAAACAAAGAATCAGAACCAACTCAAAGTAGAGGACAGAGCAGCTCTCAAAAAAACTTAAAGAAGGACCCAAAGGTGCTTTTTCAAGAGGCAACTGGACTTTGTGGTTTGTCTTTGAAGACGCTTTGCTTCTCATCCAAGAATCTTCTTCAGCTCTGACTAGATGGTGGGGAATGGAAGGATCTGACCATCCAGTCAGAACTGAAGAAACTTCTTGGATGAGAAGTGAAACATTTTCAAAAGAAAAAACAGGAAGTCCAGTTGCCATTTGAAAAAGCACCTTTGGGACAACAATGACCTGGATGACTGAGAATCTCCACAGACATCTAAAGAAGGACCAAACCATCATCCTCTCAGCAACAAAAGTTATTATAGTCAGATCACAATACATATAAAAAGCCAAAGAATTACTGGAAGTCAAAAACCTACATACGAATGAACACCAACCCAGTACAGGCGGTAGATAACCTAATCAAGAGAACTCTAAACACTCCAACCAAGGTCAATCAGAAAAAAGTACAGTGGATGAAAAGCTCTCATATTCCTACACTTCTATGGACATCCCAGAATATACAAGACTGAATATTTCTTTGTCCAATTGTATCATTTACCAGGGACTCCAAAATACAATATAGCTAAAAAGCTTACAAAAAAGTTTGGATAGTTAGTTTGCAGAGGGGAGCACATATTCTATCAAGCCACCACAGTGCGTACAGAAAATCAAAGACCTAACAATAGAAGAAGATGAAATTATGATTTCATTCAATGTCACAGCACTTTTTACATCTGTAGACACAGAACAAGGGAAAGAATCCATGGCAGCAATACTACACAACACATTCAATCTAATCAAATATGCAAATATCAAAATACAGAGAATCATGGCATTTATCAACCTGTGCCTCACTCTCTATTTTCAATTAATGGAGAAATATATCATCAAATCAGAGGAACACCTTATATGCAGAAAAGTGGAAGGTCTTACAAATACAAACAATGGAAGAATGGATGATTAAGCTGAGGGATTGGCGGGAATGATGAAATTGACAGCTTTGATTACAGAAAAAGACTTCGCCCAATTTTATTTTTACCAGGAAACCACTTTTGGACTTTTTGAGGAAAAAGATGAAAGAAATTAAATTGCAATTTTGGAAATAGAACATTAGAATTATATATTAGAATCACATGGCAGTACAGAAATAACGTTGACTGTTGTCAATTTTAGAGTAAGAGTTTGAAGTATTCTTCATCTATATCTGAATCAAAAAAAGTTGGAAGTCATTCTTTTTCTATTGTCTTTACTTTTTCATTCCTTTTTGCTTCTGTACTTTTTTCTTTTAAAAGTTTCCTTTTAATTATTTTTCTTTTTGCCTGTCTATTTTTACTATTTTTAAAAACCTCAATCTATATTATGTATATGTATATATATATGTATATGCATATGTATATATATTATATATACAAAAAAGAAGAGCTGTGTAAGAACATTATTTAAATGATCACAAATGCACTGCAGCAACTCAGAACACCAGAAAAATTTAAACAGACTGCCTATACAACTTCCAATTGTATACCCTCACAACTTTATAAAAAATTGGTTGATGACTCAACTCACAACAAACTCAAGCTATGAAATGGTTAATACTATCATACATCAAAAGTATCTCAGAAACAACAGACTATCGCAACCACATGGCATCACATAGCGATAACAATAGCATTTAGACTTATATACTGCCCCACAGTGCTTTACAGCACTCTCTGGGTGGTTTACAATGTCAGCTTCATTTGCGTATTGCCCCCAACAATCTGGGTCCTCATTTACTGATCTTGGCAAGATGGAAGGCTGAGTCAAACTTGAGCCCTATCCAGATCGAACTCCAGGCTGTGGGCAGAATTTGCCTCAAAGATTGCACTTAACCACTCCGCCACCAGGGCTCTTCATCAAATAGCTAACTATGTAACACCAACTAAAACCCTCCAAAATATTTGAAGTAACCCAAGACCCAGTAACCCAAGAAGTAAAATCAGGAGCAATCTACAACTACAGTGTAAGGACTGTAACAATCTATGTATGTAACAAGCTGAAAACTAGCAAAATGCATCCATGAATGCTAACTACGAGTCAGAAGACATGATGAAAACTCCATAATTTCAAAACACATGGGCAGACCTAACCATAGTTTCAACTCAAAAACTGTGAGCATCCTAGACCAAGCTAAATCCAAAACATCTTGCCAGTCAGACAAATCAGCCAACAGGCCCATAGAGATAAACAAAGTTTACATACCATTCAAAAGAAACAATAAAAAAGCTAAACAAGAAACAAAAGAACAAAGTAATCACCACCCACATAAAACAGAATTAGCAAAATTAACACTAGACAAACAATGGATCAATAATCAATACCCTAAATCAAGGAACTCCAACTCAGACAAACAATCAAGCAGTAAACAAATCAAGTTACTACCAAGGAAAAGAACAACGTGCCCACCAACTCTGATAGGGCAAGCTATTGTATACAGCAATAGCACTTAGTCTTATATACTGCTTCACAATGCTTTACAGCCCTCTCTAAGCGGTTTACAGAGTCAGCATATTGCCCCCAACAATCTTAGTTCTCACTTTATCGACCTCGGAAGGATGGAATGCTGAGTCAACCTTGAGCCTGTTGAGATTCGAACTGCCAAATTGCAGGCAGTCAGCAGAAGTAGCCTGCAGTACTGCATTCTAACCACTGTGCCACCAGAGCTCATATAAACAGAGCAAACCCCATTTCTTTCTAGTAGTGAAGATGTTATCTAGTTCGGTAATGAAATATCTGCAAGAAAACAACAAAATTCAGAGAACATCAAGGTTTACACAGTTCAACCCTAAGCTACATATAAACATTCCTTAGATTACAAGGCAATGTTATCTATTGAATCCACAGAAATAAAAATGTTTTTTTACTGGCTTATCATGAAAAAAAAATAAAACTCACCAAATTGTTCATTGCATCCCTATTTGCTCTCAACCAACCTCCCAATGCGAGATACTCTGTTCCAAATGTTCCAGATGTCAACTATTACAATCTTTGGCTAAGGGCAATGGTAGTTAAAAGGGGAACTGGACTGTAGTCTAAACTATTTGGAACTGTCCAATTAAGGTTTTACTCATTACTCATAGGTACAGTCCAGCCATAGCAAATAACTTTACCTCTACCACTATTTAATACTCCTGCTGGTCAGTTATGTGGAATTTGGACTTATATAACATTACTGGAGGCTTTCTTTAATAAATGAAAAAACAAAGATAATTAAGAGTATAATTAAATGAGAGGTGATGAAGCTGAAGTCTGCTTCAATCTTTGGCGCCTACAAAAGAAATCCTGAGAAGTGGCATAAAAGTCTTCATGGCCTCAACCATATCAAAGCCTAATAGTTTTCTGTCAATTTTCAGCTGCCAGCCAGAAAAAACGGAAAAGAATTCATTGCTTAAAAGGCTAAGCAATAATAGGTTGAATCTTCATGAGAAGATGTCCAATGTCCTTAATATACTAAGTAGCCAGATTGTGGCTCAACAGAGAAGTATTAACATTAATAATTCACCAAATAATAAAAGACTGATAGGAAGGCATGTTCAGTGACAAAAATAAATCTGAACAATGAGAACAGTTCACGATAGAACCAATTAAAGCAGTGGTTCTCAACCTTTTCTTCGCCAGAGACCCTCTTTAAATACCTTTTGTGGCCACAAACCATGGCCACGAACCCCCTCCCCCAAGAATTAACTCAAGATTTAAATCATAACATTTCTTCAAACTTCTAGGGACCCCTGTGATGACATCCCTCCCCCCCCCGGGGGGCCCACAGATCACAGGTTGAAAAACATTGACCTACAGACATTGTGAACTTCCTTTTACTTCATGTGAAGCTGAGGGATATTTTAGTTTCAATTAATGACCCAGCCCAACTCTGTGATTCTATTATTTTCTATGTTTTCATACTGATTAGCAATTGTCATAATAAAGATTACTGTTGTGTTGCTGGTGCTGTTATTATTATTCCTGTGTTCCTACAATTCCCCTTCCAATCTACACTGTAGGAGTAATGTAAGTTTTGTTATTTATCACTAGCATCTTAACCATTATCAACTCTTTGCACACAAAATAACTAAATTAAACATATATTTCAACAACAACAAAAGAATTATGGAATTCTATTGTTTATAAGAAAAGAAAAACTCAGACCATAATGGAACAATGCTTTAGTTGACCAGATACTACTGGAAGAGGAGAAAAGATGAAACATACAGTACATGTTATAACAGAAAATCAATTCAAGCTTCTATGAAAAATCAGACCCTTTATCTGACATAAATTCCACACTAAAGGAGCCAGGCCAATTAGCCGGATAGAGTTTAGATACAGGATAATTTCAGGATTCAGTTCTAAAGCTGCCAACATGAAAATAAAATCAGATATCTAATGCATTTGAAAACTGAAACATGCACTAACATGTTATTGAAAATATAATGACTGTACTAAAACTACAGCTGGAAAATCATATATTAGTCTCATCCATTAGCATGTGTTTCTCAACCTTGGCAACTAGAAGATGTGTGGACTTCAACTCCCAGAATTCCCCAGCCAGCAACACTGCATCAGCATGAATGATGAGTTATTATACAGCAACTTGGCCTTAATGAAAGTCTTGTACAAATATAAGTTTCATGCAAATCTGAAATTGTTACTAGCTAACACTTGCTATGAAAAATGTTATGTTTTAAAAGAATAATCATCTTCAGAAATGGGTTATTATTAAAGAGAAAATATTTATTTTATCTAAAAGCAAAGGATATTAATGCAGAAATAAGACCAGTCAGTGTCCCCAGTGCTGCAGAACCAAAGAACATCTTCAGAAAGTAAGCCAGTGCTTGTAAAAAGGTTTGCCATCCACTTACATCAGATGTATGTTCTCTCGTCAAACCTTCTGCTGTACTGAGAATGATAATAAAAAAAAACAAGGACAACCAAGGGAATTAGAATCTTAAGTCTGGGATACGGAATGCAGAATCCATAAATACTTTATTTTTGTTGTTATTGTTGAAATTGCTCTTAAAATGCTTTCACTGTAATATGTCTAGGGGAATGACAAAAGACATTCACTCAAGTCAAGATGCACTATTTTTCAAAGGGAAACACAGCTGTTCTAAAGATCTGGAAGCCTACACTTGCTTTTTCTATTGTTATTAACAGAGGTACAAAATAAGCCAGGAGGGTACCTACTTACAGCAAAAGAAATGAAATCCTTCTAACAGATCTTTCACAGACAAAGAAAAAAGGCAGAAGGTACAATATAACAGAATCAAAAATAAGATGCTTGCTCTTCTGATCCTCAAGCAAATGAGAAAATGGGAGGGAAATAAGCTTATATTTTGAGGGAGGGAGGGAGGGAGGGAGGAAATGAATGAATATACTTCATTAAAATACTTCCAGATCCTAATATGACTAAGATGGGAAGAATTAGATCCTTGACAAATCAGACAATATTAATAGGTACGCGTGGAAGCCATCTATAGAAAGCTTTTAAAAATAAATAAAATGTAATGATATCCTTAGGCACAGCATCCAATTAACCAACAATATTTACTTTCACCTACATGACTTTCAAACCAAGCAATCAGAAAGTACCCATTTTGCCCAACATATCCTACTGATTTATTAAAAACTGAACTTTGTAAACATCTACAAAATAACTCCATTTCTGGTCTCAAACCCAGAAACTAATACTGAAACAATTATAAGCCATGAAACCAGAATGAATTTACACACCAGCTTCTCATAGAATTTTTAAAAGGAATTCATAAAGACTATAGTGCTGAAGAATGTCCCCAACACAAATCCCTTATGTGTAATTAAATATAGGTTGTACTTCTGTAGTTCCTAAGAGAAAGAATAATTGAGGCTGTTTTATATGAGAGTGGGTGGCAAGCATCAATGTGACAATTAAGGAGGAGTGATGGTTAAAAACCATGCTAACCAAAAGAGCATAAGTGCATATTATGCATGTTTATTGCATTAAAATAAATAGTGTTTAAAGAAGCACGTTACTCTTTCTCTAAATGAGCATTAATTTCAAAAGATTTTTTTTTGTTCCATGTACATGAATGTACTTACTTCGTCAGGACAATTGAGACTGCATCATTGAGAATGCTTTCTCCAAAGACCAGCATGTTAAGCACAGGGTCCACATTAAGAGCATTAAAGATAGCAATAGTAGCTACTGGATCAACAGCAGAGATCAAGGAGCCAAAGGCAAAACTGTTAGGAAATACAATAAATACATTAACATAATGTCTGAATTATTAAATGCTGTTGAGGTCTGAAGCTTACTCAGCAAGCCTGAAATGCATCAATGGATTTAAATCATCATTATCCTGGACTGCATTAATGTTTTTTCTCATTTTAACAGAAGACGAATCTGAGCCCATGTAGACTAACAATTATCAACAAGAAAAATAAAAATAGCATATTTTTTCCAAATATTTAAAAGCAACCTGCTCAATGGCAGATATTCATTATAGCAATCTACTGTAAATTTTTAATTTAATATTTATTATTAACAGGTTGCCTTCTTTTCTGGTTTAACAGAACATCCCAGACATCTTTTGAGAACTTTTATCATCACATGTATCCCTTCTATTTAAGCATAACATTTTAACAAACAATACACAACATAATATCTAATTTCAATGGTATCTATTGCTAATCATTGCTGTTAATTTGTCAGATCCTTAAGATATAGAGGTTTGCTCTCTTCTAGTAATCTTTCAGCCATTCTCTAGGATTTTTCAAAACTAATAAAGATTTAGCCAAACCATGTGATGCAAGTCATCTGGTGCTGTATATTCAAATTACGAAACAATGACCTCTTCTTTATATTTAAAAGGCGGAAGGCACATATCCTCTTTGATTCACATTACTATCTACCCTACTTAAACCCTAGTTAAGCATTATATCATCACTGAACTTAACATTGGCCACAAGTATAGCAACCAGCATCCTGTCTAACTATACTGCTCAATAGATAAATGCAGTCATTGTGTTCACTGCAGCAGCTTGAAGACTCTTACAAACACACAAAGATTATATAGATTTATCTCAAAACTTACCTGTCCGTCATATTCAGTTTATAAATTACATCAGCCTAGAAAAATTGAGAAAAACAGAAATGTCTTATAAATGTTAACTCTCCTCTTTCCATCTATTAAGAAACCAGCATATTTGCTCAAGGATCACAAAGTGAGTTTGCTTGTTTGAGTTTACAGATGGATTCAGTGTTTTCAAAAATGAGGAAACTGCCAGATTTACTTCCCATGAAGATTTCTTGGAACGTAAATCTTCCATTCTCACCAAGGTATTGCCCTGATGTGGATTTTTGTATGTTTCAAGAAAAGCTGCCTTTTGGTCTCCCTCAAGAGCCTGGCATTCAATAAAGCTGTGGTGAGTATTCCTATGACCTAACTCAGTGATGGTTAACCTTTTTACCATTGTGTGCCAAAAGCGGGGAGTGTGAGGCAGGGGTCGCACACGCACGTGTCCACACCATAATTCAATGCCCCCCACCCCGTGTTCCCCCCACTTTTGGCACACAATGGTACGGTGGGCCTGGTAGGCCTGTTTTTCACCCTCCCCAGGCTCCCCAGGCTTTCTAGGAGCCTGGGGAGGGCGAAAATGGCCTTCCCCATCCGCCCCCCCCGGAGGCCAGAAATGGCCCATTTCCCGACTTCCAGTAGGACCAGAAGGCCCATTCCCCCCCCCCTCAGGCTCCAGAGGCTTTCTAGGAGCCTGGGGAGGGTGAAAACGGCCTTCCACATCCCCCCAGAAGCCCTCCGGAGGCTGAAAACAGCTCGTTTCCTGACTTCCGGTGGGCCCGGAAGGCCCAAAAGTCAGCTGTCCGGCACACTCAGCTCTGGCACACAGGAGCTGAGGTAGGGCAATGCTCACATGCCCACAGATATGGCTCCGTGTGTCACCCATGGCAAGCGTGCCATAGGTTCACCATCACCATCACGGATCTAACTAATATAGTATGCTGTCATCAAGAAGGGCTGAATTTCTCATAAAATATTGAAGACACTCATGCATTCAGCATGAAATGCAAAAAATACTAAAGTTATTAATTTATAGTTCAATTAAGCACATATCTGCTCATTGCAGCAATATCATTTTTATAAGATCAGATATGGAATTAAAGAATGGAATTAAACCAATGTAATTTATGGCCAGACCAACAAATAGTGCTTTCAGCACATCATGTCATCTTCAGTCAGAACTGAAGAAGTTTCTTGGATGAAAAGTGAAACATCTTCAAGGAAAAACAAAGTCCAGCTGCCTTTTGAAAAAGCACCAAACTGCCAAGTCTGAATATTGAAATTTAAAGATTATGGAATTAACCAGTTATGGTGGTCCCAGTGGTTATTAACACACTGGGTGCCATTTCCAAAAATCTTAAGACAATACTTAGAATTTCCATCTGTTAATTACAAAAGGCCACACTGCTTGCATCTACAAATATATTACATCGATACATTACAATACCCTAAGTTCTTGAGAAGAACTTGATGCATATAAAGGCCAACACAGCTAAAGAACTGGCAGCTATGATTTCACATTGTTCTGAACAGATTATCATATTTTTAAAAATTTATATGCCACCTGACACTCAGCAATTATAAGTGGAGGAAACAATTTAAATTTAATTACAATATGTCTACAAAACAGTAGCAATAAGCATATAGAGTTAAAACATGAAGTATAAACTAATGAAATGAATGAGTGAAATGAAAACAAAGATTAGACTCATACTTGAAACAATAGCAAAATGATGTAGGATCCTTTGCAAACTTATACTACTTTTCTAAGAAGACTTCTCCAACTGCAGGCCATCAAAGTAGTTATCACTCTGATGGCAAAAGTGCTTATAGAAGGAAGTTTCAGTAATAGATTTCAAGAGACAGGTGGATTTGTGCAGAGAAACCAATCTTTTAGCAACATCTTTCCATTTAAGATAATCAATCTGAGGCTTGCCTGGGGCAATTATTTTCTTTCATTTTTTAAACTTCTATTCTTTTCTGGAATTAATTAACTACAGCTTTCTTTTAGCTAACCAGAATTTAATTGATCAGAATTCCATATAAAATTTGAATACTTATCACAGCTCACTTTTCTGAACTTCTGTATGTGGACATCAGTTCCCAAAATTCTCCAGCCTGACTGGCCATTGATGAGAATTCTGGGAATTGAAATCTACACACCTGGTACTTGTTAAGGTTGGAAAATACTGCTTTAGAGAGCAGACTTTGAATAAATAGATATTAAAGGGGGGGATCGTTAAATGCAAAAACCATTTCTAGGTGATTCTGTCGATCATATGTTCAAAGGCTGGAAGCAGTAGTCTCAATTGCAGATCCTAACCTCAGCTGAACTGCAGCTCCCAATAGTCCTAGCCCAGTGGTAGGCAAACTTGGCTCTTTCACACTCTGTGGACTTCAACTCCCAGAATTCCTAAGACAGCCAAGCTGTCT
>JANHZT010006041.1:7037-19699 GCA_032468215.1 Stegonotus admiraltiensis | reverse complement strand
GCAAAATGAAGTTAGGGGTTCAAGCAGTATCAGGTGCACACCACTCACGTGTTCCAGGTCTGCAGCGTTGTTTTCCATCTGTCTTAGGAATTCTGGGAGTTGAAGTCCACAGGGTGTGAAAGAGCCAAGTTTGCCTACCACTGTCCTAGCCAACATGGCCAAATTTGAGGAATGCCATGACTTTGAAGTCAGCAATGTCTGGTGAGTCATTGATTCCCCAGTATTGAACTATCCTCCAAGTGACATGCAGTTCCCAAAATTTTAAGTCCAACCACAATATTACGCTAGACACTATCTTTTAATGAGACAAAAAGGAGAAAATCTCGGGGTGAGGGGGAGTCATAGTATCTGCATTTCATTGTTTTTACTAAATATGCAGTACAAATTAAATTTAGCTTTTGTGCTAGTCTTATCTCCTTTCTTGTCCTGGCTCTTCCCACTTTTTAAGAATGTAGCTCTTGCCTCTGAAAAGCTCTACATCTCTGGACTAGATTATTTTGCAGGTCCCTTCCAATTCTTACCTTTCTAAAATATTACACGAACTCTGAGCACAAACAGTCCTATCTTAAATTTAAGTGCCTTATTTACTACAAATATTAAATACTGGTGCTATCACCTTGCTTTGCATTATGTTTGATAAAGATACAGTCTCTGCTGTGGCAGTAATTAATTACCTGGGAGTTCCCCAGTGAGGATACTCTGCCTTTCCTCTGCTGCTCTGGGATTTAATTAAAACCATCTGAAAGTCAGACTAGAGTACCTGCTTTAGCTAGGGAAACAATTACTGTTGTTTCCTTATGTAAAATTCCAGTAACCTGAAAAGCAAAATGATGTCTATGACGTACAAGATCCAAGGGAAGGATGGTAAATAACTCTGGGAAGTCAATTTCAGATTTTGAATAGCCAAAGAAGAGAATATGTCATTGGTCAGATATATGCAAGATTCTGAAATGCAGTAATTCCAGGAAACTGTAAAAAGCAAATATCATTGTGTCAAGCACTACTTGACTGATTGATTGTGCCTTCAAGTTAGTCTTGACTCCTGACAACTACTACATTCTGCAGTTTTCTTGGCAAAATTGTAACAATCTTGTAACAATCTCACTGTAAATTTTACTGTAAATAATCTCACTGTAACAATCTCACTGTAACAGCATTACCAAAAAGGCATTAAGAGTTGTTAACCTAATTTTGCAAAGCTTCTTCTCCGGTAACATTGTACTGCAAACTAGGTCATACCAAACCTTTGCCAGACCAATTCTTGAATACAGCTCATCCACCTGGAATCCACACTGTATATCCGACATTACTACAATTGAGCGGGTCCAGAGGTATTTCACAAGAAGAGTACTCCACTCCTCTGCTCACAATAGAATCCCTTATAACACCAGGCTCGAAATTTTGGGCTTTGACAACCTGGAACTATGCCACCTACGGTCTGACCTAAGCATAGTACACAAAATTGTCTGCTACAATATCCTACTTGTCAATGACTACTTCAGCTTCAACCTCAATAATACACAGGCAAACAATAGATACAAACTCAAGGTAAACCGCTCCAAACTTGATTGCAGAAAATACGACTTCAGCAACATAGTGGTCAACGCCTGGAATGCTCTACCTGACTCTGTTGTTACTTCCTCAAACCCCCACAGCTTCAACCTTAAACTGTTTATTGTGGACCTCACCCCATTCCTAAGAGGTCAGTAAAGGGGTTGTGCATAAGCGCAGCAGCATGCCTACCATCCCTGTCCTACTGTCCCTTTATTTGTACTCACTTCCTATGTTCATGTTCATGCCCATGTTTATACTTATACCTGTTATCTTATACATATTTGACAAACTAAATAAATACAAATAAAATAAATAAGATTTTGGAAATGGTTTGCCATGGCCTTCTTCCTAGGATGGAGAGAAAAAGGCTGGCCCCTAGGTCACCCAGCTGGCTTCATCCGTAAAGCATGACTAGAACCCCCAATATCTCATTTCCCAGCCTGGTGCTTTAACTACTACATCAAACTGGCTCTCAAAACATTGCTTTGATCAAAAAATAATTGTATTTTATTATTAGCTTTTGCATATGTTTAAGCTCTTATGAAGGGATTCTCCAATAAAAATACAAAAGTGTATATTAAAAGAAAAATGCAAAAAATTGAGATTTTCATAAGGGTAACATTAAAAATGCATTAGGTAAAGTTGCTTGCAAAGAATATGTGTGCTAGGAAATCTGTATACAAAATCCATACAGGAAATTTTCAGTTCCAACACTATGTGAATAGACTTTCTAACCATACAAAAGTGTTTCTCTTTCTTTTCCATTCCCTGATTCCATGTTGCCTAATCTGCTCTAGACAGAGGAGAAGGAAGGCAGTAGGCTAAGAGGAATTCCTTTTGCCAGTGATGAGTTCACTCTGCTGTTAGGAGAAATGCATAGGAAAATGCATTCAATTATTTTATTTTTAAAAAAGGAATGCAACAATGACGAAATTGAAACAAACTTGGAATGGGAAAAGTATTGGGAGAAATCAAAATGGATATATTCATTTATCTTTACCAATTATTCCACAATGAAGTTCATGCATGCTAAGTTCTCCATGCACATTCTCACCTGACCAAGAAAGTAAATTCCTCCGCCAACTATGAATGCTGAAATAGCTGTCCCAATCACAGAAAACAAGGTGATGGAGCCTATGTTTTGGAAGAAGTTCCCCTAAAATAAGAAAATGCAAGGGAGATATAACAAGAGAGAGTTTTGAAAAGGTTATAAACCAAAAATCACCTGCAATCAGTATCAGGTCCTGAATCCAAGCAAATGTAAAAATTAACTTTGTACATAATTAGGGTAAAAAATAAATTCAATAAATAAATACATGGGTTGGAGAAGAACAGGATGCATTTCCTCATCCATGTCTAAATATCGGTAAATCATAAATACCTGGCACGAACAAACTGGACTTTCAGATCCAGGGACATTACTATCTATATGCAGATTGAGGCTCACCTTTGCTTTCTTCTTTCTTATTTAATAAAGTTGCCCTACCCAATGACAAAGCTGCGCAGAATAAACCAATAATAAAAACTATATAATGAAGCAGAAAAGAAGGAAGGAATCCCCCTGAGAAGAGAAACCCATCCAGGAAAAAAAAACTGTAAGAGTTTTACCAAAAACTGTAGAGTTTTACCACTCTAACCCAAGACCTGGGTGGGGGGCACCATACATTGAATGGCCTTTAACATTAAGAAAAGAAACAATATGAAGTTCTGGGAAAATTCTGCTCCAGAAGACTCAGCATGCCAATTGGGCCTTTCCATAAACTGGCTATCTCTGATAATTTATTTCCATTACTGAATGGGCCCAACCATGGCACCCTATGTGTGGTCTTCAGCAGCTAGGAAAAGTGTGGGTCTAATAAAAAGTTGCCCGGTTTGTAATTTCAATATCCCTTTCCATTTCTTCAGGAATGATACATTCAAACTCATTCTGGCTAACCACAGAAACCAGATATAAAGGGCAAGCCTGGCATGTATTGGTCCATCAATGGTTTAGGCAACATCAATGATTTCCATTAATTCCTGAGCTTTTAGAAGGTTTTAGATGTTTATAATGTTAATGAAATTTTATTGTTTCTGGTTGGTGGATTTTGCAATATTATTTTCTGCTTGTTCTACTATTGTAATTGACCTTGAGTAAGCCGTATACAAATCATTGTAACGAACAACCAAAAAAAAAAAAGCTTACTTTGTGCAATGAATACCCAGATTCAAATATAATCGGCGGAAGTAAAAGAAGAAAAAACATATTAGGACGAAACATTTCTTCTTCCTGCAAAAAAAGATTAAGGAATTATGAGATATATGTGAAAGGGAATAATGCCATATTGGAACAAAGGTAAATCCAGCACTCTAATAAAAATAGGAACATTTTATTACAGTATGTGCCACCAAGTGAGTGTTGATTCCTAGTCATCATACAGATAGATTTTCTCCAGGATAATCTGTTCTTAACCAAGTCATTTAAGTCTTCCATTGCCATTTTAATTCAGCCCATCCAGCTTGTTGCTGGTCGTCTTCTTCTTCACTAGTCCCACCTTAGCCATGATAGCCAGCTGGGTGATCTTGTGACAGTTATTCTCTCTCAATCTAACCCATCTCACAGGGTTGCACTTAGGGAGAAAATAGGAGGAGGAAGAACTGAGAAACCTCAAAGAATATACTACCCTAATATCTGAATTGTCAAAATAGGCAACCTGATAACAAAGATAATATAGTGAAGTAATGTATTATTCTTAAGTATCACCCACTGACATGAAGAATCTAAAATTCTATATTTAAAATTAGGGATCCTGACATTCAAATATATAATAGGACAGGTCTTTTGATTGTTCAGGATGCAGTTTTTAATTCAATGTGACTAGGGTGGATTTTGGTTCTTTCTCACCTTTTGGTGGGCTTTAAAGGACTAAATATACTTACTTTCTCTCTTAACCTACCACAAGTAAAACAAACCTTAAACCTTCCCTTCTTAATTCCTTAAATCCCCTAAACTAGACTGAAAATTTTATTTATTTATTTTATTTTTATTTATTTTATTTTGATTTATATGCCGCCCTGTCCTTGTTCATTCCATGAGATCGCAAAAGGAGTATTGTTGACTGCAGGTTGCCTATCAGTAGCTTAGGAAATCTCAGTTTTATAAAAGTACAAAAACATTTTAGGGTTAACTAAAAGTGCAAAGGAGAAGAGGTTCCCCCCCCCAAAGGCTCAATAAAAACTGAGTGATTGGTGAGTCCCTGGGAAAGGTGTTTATGAAATTCAAAACAGGCATACTCCATTTTTCAATGTTTATTAGGCATCCTGTTTTCATGGCAGAATAATGAGTTCAAATGCTGTGTGATTATAATTATGCCAGCTATCTCTGATGTGATCTATGTGTTGGATTATAAATCCTAGAATTACCAGATAGCAGTTTGTACATCTTTTATATGATAAATGTATTGTTAAAATTGCTGATATACCTTCCAGTTGGCCAGCTTTTGAGATTCTATAATTTTTATAACTGCACCCATCAAGATACCTAAAAAGAAAAAATAGACAAAGAACAATTCATGTGATAATTGAAAGTTGTAAGCCACTGCATATGAGTCATCTAAAAATAAGTATAGTCTCAAACAGTGGTCCTTCCTCCTCCTCCTCATTATGCCTGCAATTTTCTCATAAAGCTCTGAATTCTTGGCTTATCCTGTCTGTCTTGATGTTATTAATAACAAATCCAGTCTGCTGAGAGACCAGAACAGGAAACTGAAAACATCTCTGGAGTTGCTATTACCTGCTCTGATATCAAAGAACAATTTCACAACCCTTTGAGTTGGGCAACTAAAGAACTTAGCATTTATGGATGGATGGATGGATGGATGGATGGATGGATGGATGGATGGATGGATTGCATATACACAGCAGTTGTCATATAATTTTAGGCAACTTTATAAACAACCCAGTAATATGGAAAGTAAATAGGGAAATAAAGAAATAAATAAGGGAGGGAAGGAGAAAATCACAAATACCTAAAGTTGCTAGAGTCAAAATTCACCTACCCATATTAACACACACTGTGAGTTTAACACTCATCAGTGAGCCATCAGTGTGAGTTTAAATGTACTTGGATGGGAGACGATTAGGAAATTCCAGACTGTAAGCTAGCCTGGAAAGTCCCAAAATATCCAGCCAGGCATGAGGAGTTGAGCTCAACTTAAGAGAATTAATATATTTACCTAATCACAAATGAGGGAGAGAATGGACCACAAGTTTATCTCATCATAAGTTCTTTAGTTCACTCTGTGAGTTTTGTTCATAAGAACTCTGTCTGCCTCCCTCTAAGTGTGAGGACACAAACTGTTTATGATGCAAGTTACCAGATTTTATACTTTTTCCTGCTGATGCCCTAGAAATGTTGCACAGCTGTTCATATATTTATAGGAATGGCTGAATAATGGCTGAAACAACAACCATAACCCAGAAAGAGATGGCTCTCTGTTTGCTACTAATGTTATGGTTCTCAAAGACCAGCTAAGACCAATCCAATTACCTTCATATCTGTTGGTCAATATCATCCACCATGCACAATAGTTTAGCTAATAGTCACATTAGTTGATGACAATGAAAATTATTGGCCAATATCTGGATTTCAAAAAAAATGTAAGTCATACAGGGTGAGGAGAAATAATGCTTGGACTCAGCTGGGGAGGTGCTCTTCCATTCCAACTCTATTCTAAAATAGCAAAGCAATATGCTCCTATGACAGCTCTCAGAGTACCAATCACTTATTAGGCAAGGTAAAAACAAGTCCCAGAATGCTCAAGATTACGGTATATCTTTCACAGCTCTGATCAACCTCAAGCAGAGAAGATGTTGAAACTGCCAACAGCAGTGCCAGATCTACAGAGAGAGTTTTGGATATTGCCATTCTTCCTTGCACAATAATAACCTGCATCCTTCACTCTCTTAAAACAAATATGTACAATCATTATGATTAAAGAACCTTCAAACTGAGGGATGTAAGTTAAAATCTGTGTTCGGCCATGATAATCAGTGACTGCCCTTCTCACAGTCACCCATGTCCTGGCCATATAAATCTGTCTCATAAATTGTTTAATAAATTGACTTGGAACCAATCATATTATTTCTCCCCTTCACACTAGTGAACTTCACAGGATTTTTCTGTGGTGGGGAGAGTGGGGACTATTTACACTGTGTTGAATCTTAAAAAGGAAATGTATTATAAAGGCAAATAACCAAAAAGAAAAGCAAACCTTGGATTCAATTACAATCTAGACTTTGAAAATATCAGTGACTGTCATTTATTCAAACAGAACAGTATAATTTTTCCTGCTACTATCAGTACTTACCTAGAGAAACAACAGCAACACTCTCTGGCAAGAAATGCAGTCTGTATCTTATCAATAAATGCACCAATATGATGCAAATAGCTGAAGATAAAGCGGACAATATTTAGAGTTATTTAACAACAAAATTCTTAATCAAACAAACTCTTCGAATTTAAAATATGAAGCTTGGAAATAGTTGAACATTCCTAAAAGAGAGCCAGTTAGTTAAATGCTATCTATAATAACTTCTTAATATTTTATAGGGGCTTACAGGCATATTGTTCTGTGAGTTCTGATCAAAAACAATGTAACATGGTAATTGTCAGCTTCATGTCAGTTTTGGGTAGAAGAAACATTGATGGCTTTGATTCAAACAATTATTTCACATAACATATTATATTATATTTGGAATAAGTCACTTCTAGGATTGTTCTAGAACAGTTCACAATGAGATGTGCAGAAAAGAGCAAATACCGGTACCTACTGGGCGAGGGGCAGTTAGCTGCTAGGAGGAAGACCCCTAACTTCTCCCATTTGTGCAAGAAATCCTAGGATCCAAAGCTACGTATCCAATTATAAAAACTGTGTAAATTATTGCAATCTGTTATATTTTTAATTAACAGTCCAGGACAATAGATTTTCTTCTATGTAAACATTGAACAAAGTAGCATCACTAAAGATGAGATATACAGGTCAGAAGCAGCCAATCTTTTCAGATCAGTGGGCACATTTGTTATTATGAGAATCTGTTGGAGCTCCTGTAGCAAAATATTTGCCATAATACACATGGTGAACCATAAAAACACCTGCTTCCAGAGGAACTCCGCCAGCATAGTCTCTGTTGTGAACTCCTTGATGCTCTCTGAACTTGGATGCTTTCTTGCAGGTATTGCATTACCAAACTAGATAACAACATCAGTGCCAGAAGGGAGCAGGGGTTGCTCTGTATTTATATGCAGTTTTAAAAATATGGCAAATTTTAACTGTTTAACCAACTGTCCCATCTTTCACATTAAGAAATGTAAGTAAATTAATTGTCATATCAGTTGTATGGTCATCTGCTACCTGATCTATTTACTTTTCCATAAATAATTGGATTTTTTTAAAAAAAACTTAACGATTTAACCTTAAGCTTCAACTTATTGCTTTTGAGAATTTTCCCACTGAATTAATATAACTTAACACCATGAAATGCCTCTAGCCAATATTTCATTTTCCTATAGACATGTGGTAACAAATCTTAATGACTCTACAATAACATCAACACAAGTAACACAGGCAAGCATCCACCCAGTTGTGAAATGTTGTAATTATTCTTATGCATGTAGCATTGTGGGGGTTTTTTATATTACAAAATATTCTCCAAAATTTAATGTTGCAAGAATTTCACCACTCATGATAAAAGCTCTTGCAATTACAGTATGTTATACACACCTAAATGACATAACCTGTTTTTCATATAAAAAACTGGAGAATCAATAAGGAACTCCCCACCCATTCCTGTGTTATTTGTACTTCACATTGTGGAGTATTTCTGACTACTTTTTCCCCAATTATAACATTTCCTTGAAATAGAAAAATAGGTACAATTCAAGGTGTTGGTTATCATCTTTAAAGCCCTACATATCTTGGAGCCAGGCTATTTGAAAGATTGTCTCTCCCCACATTACATCCACCCAGCCCACCAGGATGGGAAGTCAGGAGAAGGTAACATTGAGTAGGGATATACTGGTAGTCCTCAAGTTACAACAGTTCATTTAGTGACTGCTGAAATTTACAACACTGAAAAAAAGTGATTTATGACCGTTTTTCACACTTAAGACCGTTGCAGCATCCCCATGGCTGTGTGATCAAAATTCAGATGCCTGGCAATAGACTCATATTTATGACAGTGTCCCAAAGCCATGCAATCACCTTTTTCAATCTTCTGACAAGCAAAGTCAATAGGAAAGCCAGATTCAGTTAATAACCAGGTTACTAACTTATCAACTGCAGCGATACACTTAACAAGTTTGGCAAAAAAAAAAAGGTGTAAAATGGGGCACCATTCACTTAGCAAATGTTTCACTTAGCAACAGAAATTTTGGGCTCAATAGTGGTTGTAAGTCAAGGACTACCTGTACATCTAATGGGAACATGAAAAAGGGCCTTCTCAGAGGTAGCCCATTCTTTATGGAACATCATTCCTCCAAGGTACGATTGCACTCCCAGCTTGTTGCTTTTTCCAAAAGGCCCTAAAACCGTGGTTTCATCAGCAGGCTTGGGGACCACAAATGGAGATGGAACCGACCAAGTGGCTGATTTCAGAGTCTTATGATTTCACAGTCTTATGGGGATATTTTTAATGGGTTTTTATTATATGATGCAGTGGTTCAGTAGCTAAGACGCTGAGCTTGTTGATCAGAAAGGTCGACAGCGTGACGGTTCGAATCCCTAGTGCTGCGTAACAGAGTGAGCTCCCATTACTTGCCCCAGCTTCTGCCAACCTAGCAGTTCGAAAGCACATAAAATGCAAGTAGAAAAATATGGACCACTTCAGTGGGAAGGTAACAGCGCTCCATGCGCCTTCGGCGTTTAGTCATGGCAGCCACATGACCACGGAATCGTCATCAGATAGCGCTGGCTCTTCGGTTTTGAAACAGAGATGAGCACCACCCCTAGAGTCGGGAATGACCAGCACGTATGTGCGAGGGGAACCCTTACCTATTATATGACGGGTTTTTTAAATGTTGTAAGCTGCCCAGAGTCACCTATTTGAGAGTTGGATGGTTATAAAAATTTGTTAAATAAATGAATAACATTTTCAGAAAGTAATTTTACTCAGTAAAATGCAGTAATCCTACTTGCAAATGTTACCCTCTTAGCACTACATGTAGTCCTCGACTTACGACCACAATTAAGTCCAACATTTCTGTTGTTAAGCGAGACATTTGTTAAGTGAGTTTTGCCCCATTTTATGACCTTCCTTGCCACAATTGTTAAGTGAATGACTACTTCCCCATTGACTTTGCTCGTCAGTAGCTTGCAAAAGGTGATCACGTGACTTTGGGATGCAGCAACGGTCATAAGTGTGAACCATTTGTCAAGTGTCTGAATTTTGATCACATGATCATGGGGATGTGTCAAAGGTCGTAAGTGTGAAAAATGGTTATAAGTCACTTTTTTCAGTGCTGTTGTAACTTTGAATGGTCATTAAATGAACTTTGTAACTCAAGGACTACCTGTGTATCTCAGGCATTTATTTTCACAGCATTCTTGTGATATATTTCATTCTGATATACATGGATACAGTTGTTACTTCTATCCAATTGATTCAAATCTGTGGTACATGAGTGAGAAAAATGAATCAAGACTCAAAAGGTTTTAAATCAACTTAAGGAAAAGCATTTTTATGAGAAGATAAAACAACAAGCATTCAAATTTGCCTGTCAAAAAGTTTTATATTTTAAACAGCATATCAGGTAACCACAGCCGTAACCCAATCAAAGAAGAAGCCACTTTTTCTCCCAATAAACTGGGAAAAAATGGCCAACACATAAAGAGTTATTTTATCCAGACAGCATACTAGTATGGACAGGACCAACCATGCACTGGATTTTACCTAAATAAATTACACTCCATCCTAATCACATATATCAGAAGGTAAACTTCCAGGAAATAGGCTCTCCTATTCAGATTTGAGAACGAATTCTCCTCTGGATTTTAGCTTCTCTTATGTGGTAAACAAACCATCCCACAAAGAAATGGACACTTGCTAAAAGGTACACCTCTTCTCAAACAAAAAAATGAATCTTTTTATTTATCTTCAGCAAATAGAAATAGTTTTCTTTTCTACTTCTGCTCTGTCAACATTTTTAGTTAACGAAGAGTTTCATCTTATAAACAGCACATTTAGACAATGGATCCATTTCATAAGTAGCAGTAGAAACAGTAAATATTCGTTTTAATCCAAAAACGTTTTGGAATTCAAAACTTGCAGGGCATCCAAACCAACAGCAGCCTCATGCTAGTAACAGTAAACCAAGGAGAAGCAGCCAATATTCACCAAAAGTGGGGGGGAGGAGGAGGAGGGTTGTAAGAAAGTCTGCAAAACTCTACAAAAAAGAGAAAAGCAGGGAGTAAGTTTAGTAAATTTAGATAAAAATGCAAGTTATTAAAATATTTGATGACTTCATCAAACAAAAGAGACTAGGCCATTCCAGCCAGGCTTCTTCAAAAAGGCCTTATCCAGAATTGTTAACAGCATGAATAAAAGAAAAGAAAAGAAACCAAATCCAGTGGAGATACAACTTCTTCTGACATGTCTATAATGGCCAGAGCTGCATTTGGGGGAAATTGGACGTGGCACAGAATCTGGACAACTCTCAGCAAGAAAAACCTAATTACATTTATTCAGCAATCAAACCACAACATCCTGTTCCAAGAGAAGCACAACCCAGGTCTCATGAGATAATGGGGGCTCCGTTTAGTACTGTAGAAGATATTATTGGACATAGCATGTGACATTACTGTGACAAGTGACACAACAGTCAAGTGAGAAAGACTCATTCAACAAGAAAAAAAGTGGCAAAGGAGAGAAAGAGATTACCCAAGCAGCCATGTTTGTCTAGAACACCGATTGTTTTAGAGGTTATTTTGATAGTTATTTCTCCCCATCAATATTTTTTTAGGAAAGTGTCTAGGTCTAGTCTTTAATAAGTCATTTGGCAAAGGGGGAAGCCATACAATGTTTTCAAATAAATAAATATAGGCCTTCTATGCCCTAAGTGCTTTCCCACAAGCACTGGACCTCAGGTATAATAACGTACCACCAAGATTAAGGTTTCCTAGCCCTTTTTTGCCATTGTTTCGAAAGCAGCCTGTTCAGCTTTAATTTCGACTACATTTAACAAGTATTAGCTGGTTTTAAATAAAAGTTTCCAGGAAATAGCCTCATCATGAATCAGATGGCTAATACAACTTCCTCTTTATTGTCTGCATTGTTGTCAGTGGCTCCTAAGGTTTTATATAAGACTTTTCCTGCCCAACCTAGTGCTGTCATGGATTGAATTGGAAAGGTATGTGCTCTATTGGTGCTTTCTTAATCACAGCTTATTTACGGTATTTTTTTTTACAATTTACCCCTTCACCACAAATAGTAAAGAGTCATTGCTGAGACACACTCTGTGGTCAACATCTACCAACCCATTTCCAAGTTATCAACCCTGGAGCATGAATAACAACAAACCCTTTTGAGTAGTAGGATAACATTTTGCTGCATCTTACTTTCTCTGCATATTTCAATATAGCCACTCCTACAAACTCATAGTGCTTCTGTAAAGAATATCCTTTGGAATTTTCATTGGGCTGAAGTGACATATAAATTGTAGGAAGGGAGAGAAGGAGTTGGTCAGTTTGGGGTAATGATGACGACATCAGTAGAACCAAGGAGACCTTACGCACAAAGCCAGATATGGAGCCTTGGGTCTCTCTCTCAGCCCTAGGAAGAAAACAATGACAGACTACTTCCATAACTTTTGCCCAGAAAACTGCCCAGACTCATCCAAGCCGTTGCCAACACTGACCCAAAAGCACTCTTCTCCAAAACCCTTCCCCCCACATCAAACTAGCATCTGTACAAGGAACTTATTTTGTTGTGACATATTTTACAAACTTATTACAGGTAGTCCTCGAGTTACAACACTATGTTTAGTGACCATTCAAAGTTACCACAGCAATGAAAAAAGTGACTTGTGACCATTTTTCACAAGTCCCTGCCCAGCACTATCCCAACTGGAGATG
>JANHZT010006040.1:44746-55601 GCA_032468215.1 Stegonotus admiraltiensis | reverse complement strand
GAAGAAGAGGTAGTGAAAGAAAATATGATAATCTGGGCGAAAAATTTTGGTTATAGCATTCAATTAGACAAATGGGAAAAACTGTGGAAAATAAATTACAAATTGACATTGTCTGTACCCCACAAAGAAAATCTCTACAAAATGTTCTATAGGTGGCATTTGCCACCAGACAGGCAAGAATGTTCCCTGGTACACCATCAACATGTTGGAAATGCAACCACCACAAAGGCACCTACTATCATATGTGGTGGACCTGCCCAATGGCGGAACAATATTGGCAAAGGATTAAAACCCAAATAGAGGAAATAACACATCAAAGGATAGAACTAAGACCAGAAACCTTCTTACTAGGCATAGTGAATCGACATTACGAAAAAGAAACAATATATTTAATCGTACATATGATAAAAGCAAGGATTTTCTTTTCTATCGACAATCACTTCCACACATGCCATTAATTACACAGTCAACTGGAGTTGGTCAGCCTAGACATCTGATAAATAAAAAAAATCAGGATCCAATCTGGATCAGTCACCAGGATCACAGGTTAAGCCTTCCAAGCTTTCGGTCTCATGCTGGAGCCCATCCTCAGGGAACTTTTCTCTAGCAGAATGTGAATCTGCACCCAGATTGGATCCTGCAACATTACCCTGGGACACATATATTTGCCTTCATTCGTAAATAAAAAATTAGGAACATTAGGTCCTTTGCAGAAAGAAACTCTAAATGTTGCAAAGCTGTAGAGACAAGTTTCTTTACAAGAGAATTTGCCTGGATTTGCTGTGCATTTCTGTAGCACCATTTGTCCCCAGGCCTGCACTGCACAGTCAGGATCAGGAAAGATTTAGGTGCATCTCCCACTAGGCCATTCCTTGGTCCTGCTTCTACTCCACCCTTTGAGGGAGTCCTAAAGGAACTCAAAATTCACAGGGCTGCTAATCCAGCAGCTTCAAGCTTCAGCAGAGCACAAATTCATGACCTAGCTTGTCCCAACAACGGTCCTTCAAATGCACACACCCTTCCTAACTTGGGAGTCCTTTCTTTCCTCCAGAGGCAAAATACCTGGTAACGACTGATCCTCTCTTGCTTCAGCTGCTCAAACCTGCGTTTCAGCTCTGCCTGCCGTTCTACCTTCTTCTGTGCACGACCCACAAACACAATTTTCCCATTGATATCTTTTCCATTCATTTCTTCTACTGCCTGTAAAAGAATTCAAAGCATCAAATTCCTTGCAGACATGGAGTCTTCCTCAGATACATGGTGCTGATTATTATTATATTTATATTTTCCAATGTTAATTTGGGATTAATAACCTCTGCAATCAACGAGCTAAAAACTGAAGCAAGTTCAAAGTGTTGACACAACCTTGGATTGTGGGACTTTCAGTTCTTCGCTGAATCACAGGATCCTCTAGTGCTCATTTAACTGAACAGCATTCACAGTTCTTCCATTGAAAGGCAAGGCTAAGGCCCTTCCCAGACTGTTAGCTGGAATACTCATTTGAGTAGCTGCCTTTTGGTAATAAAATGGGAACTGTCACTGCCCACAGACTTGCCCTTTGCTTTATACCAACAGGCACCTGACAGAAAATCCAAAATAAAGGGATTTGCTTTCATTTTATTTCTGCAACATTCACCAGAGCTCCATTTCTCAGTCCAAAAACAGACGCCAGACTGACTTATGTACATAGTAGCCTCACAGTTTATACCTTGCTTGCCTCTTCATGCTTTTCAAAACTCACGAAGCCAAAACCTTTCGATTTCCCAGCAGGATCAGTCATCACTTTAACACTGAGGGTCTTACCTGTTGTTGGAAGAACAGGGTTAGCAATGTTACCTGGAGCAAAATTACAAGGAGAGCTTTCCAGAAGGAAAACTATTACTGAACAGATCACTATATTACTGAACTAGTCCACATCGGGATGCCCACCTACACTTTGTCTGGAATACTAGATGCAGTGCACTGACTCTTTTTCCCTTAGTTACTTCCAAGCTGAACTGAATGATATACTCTGTTAATGTTGCCAAATTCTGTTTAAAAGCTGGCAAAATTCATTAAAATCTTACCAGCAACAGTTTGATATGATTTTGTCTTTATTTGCCTTTAATCTATTTTATTCTGTTAATCGTATTTTAGTAGTGTTACTCTGCTCTTGTCCCAAAGGTGCTTTTTCAGGAGGCAACTGGACTTTCTTATTTTTTTTCTCTTGAAGACATTTGGCACCAAGTGAGAAATCAAATAGGATCCTGACCAACCTAGCTGACAACTTTGTTGTTCAAAAGGTAGAGCAGGGAACTAGAGACCATGCTGGACAACCATACTGGACTTAATTCTTACAAATAGAGAAGATAGAGGGATAGAGGGAATTGAAACCACAGGAACCTTGTGTGAGAGTGACCATGTCATACTACAATTCAATATAATGCAAACACAAACAATAGAACACAATGATACTGGAGTCCTAGATTTTAAAAGAGCTGATTTTAACAAACTCAGAGAACTTGGGAAAGTTTCCTTGGATCTTTCCCAAAGGGGAAAACAACTCAAGAAGCTTGGGAAACTGAAAAATATGATAATAAAGTCCAGTCCAGCACAATACCACTGAAAAAGAAAAACAAGAAATCCAAGAAGAAACCAGCATGGCTGCACAAAGATCTCTCTGACTAATTGGTGGTTGGCTCAGCCTCCCAGAATACCGCCTATCAGCTGTTCCAAGCTGCAGAGACCACTGCTGCCGCCTATCACCACCTCTGCGCACCCCATTTTCAGCCTCTGTTCCAGGTGGCAGGGATAGGTGGCGGCAGCGATCCCCGTTGGGAGGCAGAGGCATATTTTTTTACCCTTGTTTTCCTCCCCAAAAGCTAGGTGTGTCTTATATTTTGGAGCGTCTTATAGTCCAAAAAATATGGTAGCAGGCAGCAGAGAGAAAGCAGAGCTGCTTAACTCATTCTTTGCATCGGTCTTCACCCAAAAAGCCCCAATGATTCTCTAAAAGAATGCAAATCACCAGCTGCCTGCAAGGAATATAAATCCTTCCATTCCACACCATCCAGTCAGAGCTGAAGACGCTTCTTGGGTGAAAAGTTAAACACTTTCAAAGAAAAAAACAAGAAAGTCCAGTTGCCTCCTGAAAAAACACCTTTGGGACAATCATAACCTGGATGAATGAGAATCTCTGTAGACTCTTATTCTGCTCTGTTACCCTAGTCTGATCGATGGTGAAATAAAATATAGATGTCCTCAGTTAATTACCCTAATTGGAACCGGCAACTTCACTGCTAAGCAAAGTGGTCACTAACTGGGAGATCTTATGACCGTGACTGTGCTTTTCAGCTGGAAAGAGATGACTCAGTTTCATACCTTCAGCTTTAGTTTGCCTCCTAACAACTCACCACCCTTTGGAATGCTCAAGTTCCTGCTTATTATCTTGCACACATTGAAAGCGATGTGATGGCTCCAGCAGCAGGAGATGATCAAGCAAAGAAATTGCCTACAGAAATCGCTTGCTATTTTTCTCTGCCCTCCCTCCTCCCTCCCTCCCAGAGCTACGATTGACCGTATCTCTTGAATAACACACTCATCTCTCCCAGCCTTGGGCTGCCAGCACAATTGCATTGCTTTTAATGCATAAGAGAGGAAAAAGGTTACTCTCTTGCAATAATCTCTTTCCCTCCAATCTTTCTGCTTTGCAGGGATGGGGAGGAGGAAAAAAAATCACAGAGGTTTTTTGACCCAGGCTCAAGCCCCTCTTATCTCACCACTGCCTTGCTTCTTCCTTCTGTCCTTCAAGGTGATTCTTTATGCCTTGTTCAAATCTTAAAACATCTAATCAGCCATCATCTATAAAGGCTTCAGTTAGATGTGAACATAAGAGATCACTTTCTGGAAAACCCACCGTAGTTGCTAAAGAGATCCTTCAGTCTCTCGTCATCCATCTCATCCCCAAAGTTTTTAATATAAACGTTGGTGAACTCTTTGGCTTTGGCTCCCAACTCTGCCTCACGTTCTTTATGGGATTTAAATCGGCCAACAAATCTGGGTGGAAAAACAATGACAAGCCCTGGTGAATGCTCTGCTCCTGCCCCCGGGAGAAAGGAAAGGCAAGGTTTCAGGGAAGAAAGGCAAAAGCAAGCAGCCGGGGGGAGGGGGAGAGGGGGGACGGGACGGGACTGCAAAGGAGGACACAAGACCAAGCGGAAGAACCCCCTGTCCTGAAGCAGCGAGGCAGCAGGCCAAGGAGAGCCACTCACTGCTGGGCAGGATAAAGCCTCAGGGAGTCAACCCAGCCCACAGCAGGGAGGCGTCAAGTGAAGCCAGACCCCCATGGCAGGAGGTGTTGGCTGTGGCTTGGGCAGGGAAACTCACCAGCCCTGGAGGAGACAGGCAGCAGGCCAAAGCTTGGGCCAGGAGAACCAGCAGCCTGGTGGGTTAATACTGAGATGCATCATGTCTCAGCTTCTGGCTGAGACACTCACACTTTGCGGTCGTTCAACAGCATGCCGTTCATCTTCTCGATGGCGCGGTCCGCAGCATCTTGTGTCTCAAAGTGCACAAAAGCATAGCCCTTGGAGCCATTCTCATCACACACCACCTGTAAACGACTGGGGTTGATTAGCCAGCATTGACAGGTCAGTTTATTTCATGTTAAGTGTTTCCCAAGGACAAATGGAAGATGCAAATTTTGCATCATGCCTGGCATCCCCATTGTGAATGCAGCTGTAAATCACTACAGTTCAATGTCTGTGGTGGTTCTCAGGGTAATTTCGAAGCCTTGAAATGAGCTCAGTTCCCAAGCTATTTCACTGCAGGAAAAGAGGCCATCAAAGAAAAAAATGGGTGTCCCCACCCTCTTTCATCACTGGCCATATCCACCACTCCAGCCCCTAACTACTTTGCAGACTTCCACGTTTTAGAAGTGCCCAGTGTGTCACTGAAACATTTTGCAAAGCAGGGATTAACTCCAAGAAACTCTATAAAGAAGGCAGCTTAATTCTGATCTAAAGCAAGGATTAACGAGATGATTTAACAAGTTGCCTTCCTCCACCCCCGAGAATGCAAAATCCACCAAGCGATTATATGAAATGTTGGATAGAATTTCAAAGAGAGAGGGAGGGAGAGGGAGAGGGAGAGAGAGAGAGACAGAGACAGAGACAGAGAGAGAGACTCCATTTTGCCTGGCTCTCTTACATGACTCACCTCTTTGTGCTTGATGCCACCAACCCGATCTTATCTGACATACATGGAGAATAAGACCCAGCCAATTCTGAGGGCCAATTCCATGGAGTTCAGGAAATGGAACTGGCCTAGGACTCACCTTGCAAGAAAGAATATTCCCAAAAGCAGAGAATGTGTCATAAAGTGCTTTGTTGTCTATGGATTTATCCAGGTTCTTAATGAAGACATTCCCTACGCCCGATTTCCTCAAAGAGGGGTCCCGCTGAGACCACATGATGCGGATGGGCTTGCCTTTGATTACATCAAAGTTCATGGTGTCCAGGGCTCGCTCAGCTGCAGCACAAAGAGCAAGAAAGAGAAGGGAAATTTTATCTTGAAAAAAAGCAAATGAGACTCCCGTTGGGAGTTCACCTCTCAACACTTACTCCTTATTCACCTGGCAGATTTAGGAGAGCATTTCCTCAGGACAACCTTGAGCCTGAGCGGTATATGGCATATGTATATGTAGGTACATGTATGTACAGACATGCACAATGATATCCGTGCATTATGAACTTATGGCCCTGGGGAACTGACGCTAACAAGTTGCCTTATAACATCTAATAAATGCATGGCAAAGAAATAACCTATTCCAGAGAAGATTCTGCCCTGCATGGATGATGCAGGCAAGCACTAGAGAAAAATGCCTATGGCCTTGGATCCAGGTGATTTGAATCATTTTTATCATATCTCCAACCTTTCCTTCTTGGTTACTGAGGTTACAGCTTACAGCTTCAAAGGGCCCTGGAAAACGTGGATTATCTGGACCCCTTTTGGTCAGGTTCAGACCAGGATACGGAAAGCTTTGGTCGTGCCTGTTGATATCCTGTGTAGCAGGCTTGGGATATGAGTAATGCACCCAGCCTGGCTGTTCTTGACTCTCAGCCACCTTCTCTACCACTGACAATGGCATCCTTCTGGATCACTTTAAGGGGTTGGGAATGAGGGGATGATGCTCCCCCTTCCCCCAGGGCCAATTCCAGTTGGTGACAGAGGGGTGAGGAATCTAGTCTTAGATTGCTGCTTGATGGGCTGGCTCAAGTCTGGGGAGTTGGGGAAGAACATATTTTGGCTAAACCATACCAAGACTGAGTGGCTGTAGGTTTGCGGCCCCAAGAGTCCTAGAGAGATTTTATCTTTGACTTGTGTGGGTTTATTCACTACTCCATTCAGATTTAGTGAATAATTTGGGGACTCACAGCTCCTGCTCAAAAGATGACAGCTGTGATCACGCGGACCTTTACCCAACTTTGTCTTGTGCGCCAATTGTGTGTCTTCCTGGATCAGAGGGAACTGGTTATAGCCACTCACACCTTACCCAACTCTCAACTGGGTTACTGCAAGGCACTCTACATGGAGCTGCTCTTGAAGGCCATCTGGAAGCTTCGGTTAGCCCACAATACAATGACATGGACAGTTATTGGTATTCCTCATTACACCCAAGTAATAGCTCTACTCCACAAACTACAGTGGCTCCCTATGCACATCCAGGTGAAATTCGAAGAATGAAGCCTTGCATGGTACAGAACCATTTATTCTTGGGAGAACTTCCCTCTCACAAGAATAGCTGCCCATCCACATTTTATACACACACACACCAAGTGTGTGTGTGTGATCTTTGTTACTTTATAAGTAACTCAAGGCGGCAAATATACACAATCCCCTTCCTCCTCCTATTTTCCTCACAACAACTACTCAATGAGTGGGCCTGGCATGCTCCAAAAGAGAGGATACATTCTGAATCTCCTCTCTGAGTTCCTGCCAGGAAGCCTGCTTTCTCAGTACCAGCCCCTGCCATTTAGAACCATCTTCCCTAATAAACAAAGCCCAATAAACAATAAACATAAACATCTGCAGGCCTTTCAAAAGGCCGTTGAGCCCTGTGTACTTGGGCCAGGATGAGTACTTGCAGTTGGTGATAGAGCCTATTTTAGTCCTGAACATTTTAAAATTGTTTTTAAATTACCTCAGTGGTATATGTTGCGGGGGTTGTACTTAGGTAAACGATTCTATACAGAATCATAGCATTTGACTTGGGCAATTATAAACATGTTATAAATACACGTTCAAAGCTCCTCTTTTTCTTTGCAAGCAGACTATCCTAACTAACTTGCCGCCGCAGCCAAGTCAGCTTCAGGCAAGTGTGTCACTTTCTAGACCTTCTGCAACTGAGACACTTAGATATGCCACTCATCCTTCAGGATTCTATTTTTATACTGAGCAGCACATTAAAAGCGGTGACATATGCATACCAGATCCTGTTCATAAAATTCAGAAGCTTAGGAATCACGCCAAGAACTACCTTAAATTGTGAAAGAAGGGGAAAGAGGGTGATGCCAACACAGGATTGCATTCATTGCCCAGGTCAGTCTGGACAATTCAGAAAAACTAACAAGGATAGTGGCAGTCTGGTCTAGCGCTTAAGGCACCAAACTAGAAAGCCAGAGACCGTGAGTTCGAGTCCCTCCTTAGTCATGAAAGCCAGATGGGTGACCATGGGCCAGTCACTCTCTCTCAGCCCAGCCCACAGGATTGTTGTTGTGGGGAAAATAAGAGGAGGATGGTGCACTGGATAGGTTCACTGCCTTATTTGTAAAAATAATAAAGGCAGGATACAATTAAATTAAATTAAATTAATTACATTAGTGCCCGACAATGAAAGACAGCTTGAATAATAAGTGGCAGATGAAAAGACAAAACACAGGACTGGCTGGGATTTTAAAAGATTAGGATGCCACTGATGCCAGAAAAGCCAATGCAATCCTAGGTTACATCAACAGAGGGATAAAACCAATGTGAAGTGTTAGTACCACTTTATAATGCCTTGGTAAGATCACATTTAGAACACTGCATCCAGTTTTTGTCACTACGATGTATAAAAGATGTTGAGATGCTGGATAGAGTGCAGAGAAGAGCAACAAGGATGATTACAGGGCTAGAGGCTAAAATACATGAAGAATGGTTGCAAGAATTGGGTATGTCTTTTCTAGTGAAAAGGAGGACCACAGACAACAGGATACCAGTGTTCCAATATTTCAGGGGCTGCCACAAAGAGGGAGTCAATCTATTCTCCAAAGTATAGGGCAAGGCAGGACAAGAAGCAATGGATAGAAATTAATCAAAGAGAGAACCTATCTAGAACTAAGAAGAAATATCCTAACAATAAGAACTAATGGAATGGCTTCAGAAGTTGTTGGTGCTCCATCACTGGAGGCCTTTAAAGAGACTGGATAGCCATTTGTCCAAAATGTATAGGGCTGTGATGGCGAACCTATAGCAGGCGTGCTGGAAGTGGCACGCAGAGCCATCTCTCCAGGCACACCAGCCATTGCCCATTGCTCTTCTGGCTTCTGGCACGTGCACGAGCACCAGAAACCGAAAGAACAGTTCCCCGACACACATGTGCGTGCTGAGAAGCTGAGCTTCTAGTTTCTGGTGTGCGCCTGCGCGTCAGCCAGCTGGTCTTTGCATGCCATACATACCAGAAACTGGAATACCAGGTGACTGGCGCGCCTGCCGCAAGTTCAGTTTCCTGTCAAGTGCATGCGCGCCAGGGAACTGTTCTTCCAGTTTCTGGTGCTCCCATACATGTGCGCCTGGGAGCTGCTCTTCAGGGTTACGGCGCTCCATCATGCACATGCGCTCCTGTTTCAGCACTCAGTGCCAAAAAGTTTCGCCAACACTGGTATAGGGTCTCCTGCTTGAGCTGGCGGTTGGACTAGAACTGGGCTGTTGAACTCCCAACCCAAAGGCCAGATACATCACGCGCTGGCCACACCCACACCCAGTTTAGCAAAGGGGGAAAAAATCCAGATACATCACGTGACGCCGCTGTGACCACGTGAGTTTGACACCCCTGGACTAGAAGACCTCCAAGGCTCAGTTGTCTTTCTTTATCCAAAGTAGCATCCATTTCAAGTGGCACTTTAGTCAGCTAGTTAAATTAGGCAACATTTATTTATAGTAGGAAGGGGTGTTCCAGGCAGAGATGCTGGTAACTCCAGCATTATCTCTTTGCAACTGAAAGGGAAAGGCAATTTGAAACAGAAGCAAGTAATACAAGAGAATTTGAGAATTTGGGGGATCTTTACCTGCAGATATTTCTCCAACGCCCATAGCTACATGCTAATAAAAACTACTAAAATAAAGATGGTTTTGGTTTGAGCACTGGGACAGATATGGCAGGGGTTATTCAGTACTGTGTAATGGTCTACCTTTATGAAACACTATCAGAAATTAGGTTTGCTGATAATGGATGCATATATAAAATTTCTATCCCATCTTCTGAATCAAGAAAGTTTCCTCACAGGTATATTATAATATCAGTGTTGATTCCATACCTCGATGACACCTATGATGGTTCCTGAGTGATTTATTGCCACCTTTCAGCAGTCTAGTGTCCTCAAGTCATATTACTATGGTGGAACAAGAAATAATATATTGATCCATTCATGTCCCTGATGGGTCATTTCAAGGCTGAGTAGGAATTACCCAGGACAAAATCTTTTGAATTACCATGGAACACACCTTACATTTCTGGTTATATGGGAAAGACCAAAACAGAAAGTAAGCTATAAGCCACAGTTTACACACCACACTGCCAGGGTTCACACAAAATGCTATGCTGAAAGAAAAAAACCTCCCACACTGTAACTCAGTGCGATGGGTGACCTAATTCCTGAGAGCGGATGGAACCCAACTCTGAATCTCAGCTTCTTTAGAGGTTGAGCTTGGAGATGTTCCAAAATAACATTATCCATTTACGTTCAGCCTAGAGACATCCTTTTCATGATACTGTGTGAGCATCCTTTTAAAAATTGGGAACAATCTTTAATCTGAAACTCACAATTGGGCACAAAGTTCAAATTTATACACCCATTTCTCTGGAAAGCAGCCCTTTTAGCTCCATGTTCCTTCTCCAGTGCTCCAGGCAATCAGAGAGGAGGAACGCTCTTCATTAAGAAGCTGGATCAACACTCCTCCGCCTGTCTCAGGGAGTTAGCAGCTCACAAGAGGAAACCCTCTGTGGCACCACATTCCCATAAACCAGTGTTTCTCAACCTTGGTAGTTTGAAGATGGGTGGACTTCAACTCCCGGAATCCCCCAGCCAGCAGCGAGTTGAAGTCCACTCATCTTCAAGCTACCAAGGTTGAGAAACACTGCACATAAACCATTGGACTCTTTCAGGGTTGCACCTACTACAGCGTCAATGAAAGACAATCTCCAAACATAACGGAAGGACCTGCCCTTCCTATCCTAACAGCCAGCTGAGATCACACCCTAAAAAACTACTAAAGATGGTTTTGGCTTGAGAGAGCTCCCCCCCCCTCCACGCTATAAAAACGCCCTCCGCTGTTCAGTCCGTGGTCCCTGGATGACCACCCTCAACAAGGGCCCTCCAGACCTCTTGAAGGACAGGAGCACGAATGGCCAATGACCACAAGCCCAACTAAGAGAGGGACCAGCAGGAACTTCAGTGAGGCCAACCGAGTGGCCGGGAAGTTGAGGAAAGACCCCAGGAGGCGGCACTGGGAAGCCGCATCCCCTTGGCTGCCAAGGAGCCCAAGGTGCAAAAAGCCTGTCCCAGAGGGGGGGGGACACGAGGGAGGGGCCTGGAGGCCCTACAGAGGCTTTACCCTC
>JANHZT010006040.1:33519-44646 GCA_032468215.1 Stegonotus admiraltiensis | reverse complement strand
TTAATGTTTTTAATTTTTAAATGTTTTTTATTAGGATTTTAAATGTATTGTGAGCCGCCCTGAGTCTTCGGAGAGGGACAGCATATAAACTGAATTAAATTGAAAATTGAAATTGAAAGTCCTTCTGATAAGATGAGCCAGTCGTTTTCTGAATGAATTCTTTCCAGTTCTTGTGAGGTGCCTTCCATCCCTTGCCAGGAGTCCTTCGTGTAGATAATATAGACCATAGTCTAGGAAGCCAAAGTATTCCCCTTTGGACGTTTTAGAGCTTATTGCCTATCACGTTAACATTTTTCACACATTGTGTTAAGCTATTGCTTGTGCAACAATGGCACACTGAAAACACCCACATGATCCACACCTAGAGAACCTGAAACAAACTGTACTGCAACTTAGTTATTCGGTACATGCGCCTTTGTGTAAAAACAATTATTTTGGTGATGTAATGTCTTCTCTCTTTCAATATCACTTTTCCTGTACTTGCAATTCTCCAGAAACAACCGGAGCCTCCTTAAAACACAGAGCCCTCCAAGAAGGACGAGTTGTTTGGAGACTGGCCGAGGTTGCCATGAGGCCAGCAGCCTCTGCAAGGAAGGTGAGCCGAGCCAAGCTGAGCCTTGGCCGAGCTCCTCTGCAACGGGTGCTACTGAGCCCCAGAGCTGGTGAGGAGCAGGCCTAATCCTGCAAGTCCCTTGAGGGGCCAGATAGGAAAATAGGCCTTGGCCTACAGGTCGCCCTCCATGTGCCGGTTGCTTTGGCTGACTGGCATTAGGCTCCCTTGCCTGGCCGAGTGGGCAGTTGGGAGCAGGCCGAGGCTTGTGGGGGAGGGAGGGAGGGTGTAGCGGGTGCTGCAATGTCTCACAGTCATCCGTAAGGGTAAACAACAGCCAGGACACAGCAGTGGCCAAAACTTCTAAAGCGAGTCCTGAGTCCATTTTTATGTATACAAGTAGTCCTTGACTTACAACCACAATTGAGCAAAATTTTCTGTTGCAAAGCGAGACAGTTGTTAAGTGACTTTTGACCCATTTTACAACCTTTCCTGTCACAGTTGTTAAGTGAATCGCTGCAGTTGTTAAATTAGTAACCCGGTTGCTAAGTGAATCTGACTTTCCCCATTGACTTTGCTTGTCAGAAGGTCTTAAAAGGGGATTGCAGGACCCCAGGGCACTGCGACCATCATAAATATGAGGCAGTTGCCAAGCATCTCAATTTTGATCACATGACCGTAAGTCATCTTTTTTTTCAGTGCCATTGTAACTTTGAACGGCCATTAAATGGATGGTTCTAAGTAGGGGACAACCTGTATTTTTATGCATCTCCAGAGCCCTTGAACGGAATTAAGGAAGGAATTACATTTCTTTTCTCTGGCTCTCTTGATTTTGCTGCTTTGCAAAAAGAGCTCCCAGCCTGTTAACTGCCCCCTTCCTCTCCCCGTCACCCCCCCGCCCCGCTTTTGCACCCCCTCCCCCTTAATTGGGCCCTCTATAAATAGAGGCCTCCTCCTGGAAGGCATGAAAAGCAGGCAAGCGGTGGCTGGAGCCAAGCCTATTCTTAGCCTTTTGGCACAGGGGCCTCTGTAGCCCCCAAGGCGCCACCCTCCCTCTCCTCTTCTTCCCTTAAGCCCATGCCTCTTCTCCTTTGGGGCACTGGGGAAGCCCCATATTCCAGCCCAAAGGCTCCACAGAAAAAGATTTTCCTGGGCAGACTGAAAGTCAGCAGGTGGGAGTAATGTGCATCCAGAGCATTGGCCGCCCATGAAAGAGCTGTGTGTGTGTCCCTGTTTCAAGGCACCCGGCTCTCCCCCAAGGATGGGGAAACCCAGCCCCGCTGTCTCCTGCTGCTTGGTCAGGCTGCCTCCCTGGCGGAGCTCACCCTGCAAACCTGCTGCAGGCGAGCCAGGTTCAGGACAGTAGCAAAGCAGGGCCCAGAGGGGCTGACCCCCAACTGCTAAACTGAGCAGGGCAAAGAACAAGCAGCTGGTGGTGGTGGTGGGTGTTCAGAGAAAGTTATTGGGGCGCTGATGAGCCCAAGGATGTGGGGGGGTTCCCTCAGTTTCAGCCAGATGGAGAAGAGGGGGACATGGCCCAGGGTGCTCCGGTGGCCCCGGAATCAAAGTCAGATGTTGCATGCAGACGGCACTAGAAGGGATGGGGCTTCAGTGACACCTTTATGGCGATCGTTTTGATCCTCCTGTGGAGACCCCCCTGCTCCAGCTATAGGCAGTCCTTGACCTGCAACCGTTCATTCTGTAACCATTCAAAGTTACAATGGTGGTGCACGAATGGTGGTTATGACCCGTCCTCACAGTTCTGGCCATCCCAGCAGTCCTGCATTCTTGTGATCGGGGTGCTGGTAACTAGTACTCATTTACAACCATTTGCATCACCTTGCAATAGGGAAGCCAGCAAGGAAGGCAACCCCACCCACACACCCTCCTCCAGCCCTCTACACTCACACCACACCAGGCACTTGGTCACTCCCATACATCCTGCCCCACACGCTGTGCCCCTGGGGCATCTTCCCTCTTGTCCTCCCCCTGATCCCCCCCACCCTGGCTACACCTCTCACACATTCTCCATGCACCCTCCACAACCCTTGCTGTGCCTCTCCTTCTGGAGCCCCTCGCTCCCTTCCCCACCTGGCAGCAACCATTTATCTGGCTTGGGATTTGCAGGTATCTGCCAGCTTTCCCACTTACTTTGGTTGTGGAAAGCTGGCAGGAAGTTGCCTAATCTAGTGACCATGGGATCCAGTTAACAATAGCAATCTGGACTGTAGGTTGCTTTATGACTGCATAGCTTAGCAATGGAAATTCCATTTCCAATTGCTGCCTCACCACCATAAATGAAAAACTACTTGTGTTGGCTCAGGTAAAAGCTGCAGAAAAATCCCCCTCCTTACACCATACAGTACGCCTATATAGGTTGGGCTTCACACCAGGTGTTTGACTTGCTGCAGAATCACATTTCAGCTAACTGGCCTGGGTTTGCAGCACACCCAAAGACACAAGAGAACAACCAGGGGCTGGCTGCTGTGTGGATGTAGCCACAGGACTTACACCAACCAGTTTTGAGGAAATATTGGTGGTGAGGTCTTGGTGCAAGATTGCAGAAGGATACCCTGTACCCAAGATGTCCTGAGAAGTGGAGAATCACCACTAGGGGCCCATGGGCTCTCTTGAATGGAGCGGATCCACAGCCGGAGTTGGGCCTTTGACAACAATAGTTGTACCTGGGAGAGATGTTTCTCAGAACAAGGAGGATAGCTCCGGTTTTATCTGTTGGGGAGGCAATATTTTTCCCCTTGTTCTACATGCTCCTAGACCTTATGTTTTAAAGATACATTGGCAGGTGACCCAGGACAGTGAAAAAGTCACAAGGGAAGGTGTGGTAACAGAAGGTTTATTACAGACAAACTTCCATCGAGTCAGGCAGGTGTAAAGGTGTTTCATTCACAATCATGAAGATGAAGAAGCAGAACACTGGCAGCAAAATTCTTTCTGCAAAAGGAAAGAATGCACTCCTGAGGCAGTGAGTTCTGTGGGGAAATTGTTTCTTGGATCTTTTCCCAAGAATAATGTGCAGTCATACTGAAAGTGGAAGAACCTTCATTGGGGACACCTGCTTTGGGCAGAGGTTTGGACTAGAAGACCTCCAAGATCCCTTCCAACCCTAGGAGCCTTTGATTCCATTCTGGTCTGATGCTGTGGATGGAGAGCTCTCAGAAGCTCTTGGAGGGAGGCGATGGCTTCCACTTTTGAAATTTAATATATTTAGAGTGAACAATTTGTTCAGACTACCCGCTGAGTCTCCAGGAGTCGGGATTTGAGCTGCGATTGTCTGCTTCTGGCCACAGCCTGCAGCCTCAAAGCTTGGAAAGGAAAAGGACAAAATCCTTTGTGTGCTCTTCTCCTTCCCCCAAAGAGGGCCCAGTGTTGTAAAGGGAGCCCTGTTCCCCTTCTTGCTTGTGGAACACTGTGTGACTCTCGCATAGAGCCGGACATTTACTCAGGACCCATTTTTGCATTCAAACTCCGAGCCAAAGCCCACTTTCCCCACTTTTGCTCCTGCCTGACTCACAGGAAAGATTACATCCTGAATGGGTGTCCAGAAAATGCCTCATCTTAGACCCCACATGACACGTGACGTCGCTCCATGTGCTTGGCACAAGGCAGCTTCTGTGGCTATGAATATGCTTACACACACCTCAGAACTCCTTTCCTGGCAGTGGCACTTTGGAAGGGAGGACAACGAACAGCCCCTCCCCCTGTAGCCAGAAGAGGCGGGAGGGGGGAGAATTTCCCTCAAATGATGAGCCTCTGCTGGCTCATCATGGGGACTTCAGGTTCCCCTTAGCTGAATGCTTCAGGCTGGTCTCTGCCATGTAACCAGCGACAAATGGCTTTTTTGCAAACAAGCGAACATCGCAAGCACATCTTTTGACAAGGCTTCCATGGGCCTCGTCAGCAATTCCTGCATGCTGTACTTGCGAGAGTGTAACGTATGTCAAGTTCACCTAGGATTTTCTCAAGAAAATGTCCCCAGATGCAAAACGATCCCATTTTGGCAGAAGAAAAGGCTAGTTCTATCTTGAAGCACTCTTGGTTACAGGAGGGACACCAAAAAGCCCCTGGAGATGCTCTGAGGGCCCTGCAGGAGGGTGTGGGACACAGCTATTGTGCTGGTGGGGAAGAGCATAAAGTGCAACATGTACAGGCAGCAGCAGATCCTTCGTGGACCATCACAACACCTTTGGTTCTAGTCATCCTAGAAGTTGGCGTTCACCAACCGAGACTTCATTCTCTACCAAGCGCTGGTCCAGCCCAGGCCACTACTTGCTGTCCTGAGCTGCCTTTCTTTGTCCTGAGAGCTTGTACTTCTGGGCAACCCCATAAGGAACATGGGCGGCGACAGTGCCCATTTCCTTTGCTCCCTCCACGTGAAACATCTGGTCATCAAAGAAGACATGTGGTCGGATCTTCTCCAGCAAGGGGCCTTTGGGTGCGCCGGCCAGGAAGAGGGCCTCGTCCGTTTCTAGTCCCCAGCTCCGGAGAGTCTTTAAGGCTCGGGCCCCGGAACTGGCAGCACTTCGAGCTGTGACCAAGTAGGTACGGATGGGGCATTCCAGGCGGAGGCCTTTGCTGTAGAACTTCTTCTGAAGCTTCCCCAACACTTCCAGGAAGCCCTTCAGTGGCCCCTGGACAGAGGAACACACAGCATCAGCCCCAGCATGTGGCCCACTCCCCAGGGAGTCAGGAAATGGGGACCAGCTCAGGCACAGCACCCTCGGGGAGGCCCTGGGGCCAATAGCTTCCCTGCCCTCACCCCAGCCATGCACAGATACCCTCCTGTTCTTTGAATTTGCCAATCCTTCTTTGGGTCTAATATAAGCTGTTATACTGAAATGGTGTTGCTGTCTTGCTTCCTGTTTTAATACTGGCTTTGTTTGCATTTAGAATGTTTTTTCTCACTTTGTTCTATCTAAAGTGTTTGTTAGCAGGGCAGCCATAAAAATCATGCTCTCTCTTTTGGCAAAACAAAATAACGAAAAGGTTGCTTTGGTCACAATATCACCGGTCCCTGAATCGCACCTGAGCGAGAGGCTTGTTCTCGTAAGTCTTCTCGTGCTCAAAGAACTTGTCTAGGCCTTGAGCCTTCACGATCTGCTCCGACTCATCGGAAAACAGCACAGCATCTCCATCAAAGGCGACACGAAGCTGCTTCTCTGAGACTTGCACATCTTTCTTGGGGGTGAAAATAGTGGCAGCTGCAATCCCTGGGAAGGGAGGGGGAGGGGGGAAGGAAAACAGCTTTCAATTCCTGTTGCCTGATGCTCTCCAGTTGGAGCAAGAACTTCACAGACTTCAGTGAGGTCTATTTAATGCTAGTCTGGGGCTAACTACAGAGTTTGGGAAACAGTAAAAGAAACTTCCAAGTCTCGTTTATAATGGCAAAATGTCTGAATGATTTGTGAGATCAGCTGTTTCACTTTCTGTATCCTTCCATCCCATCTGGCAGGAGGATTCCCTAAACGTCTCTTTCCTGTCAAAGTGTCCCCTAGATATTTAAGCTTCCAACTCTTTGGGATTTAGCAGCTGGTCAATGCCTTTGATCAGTCTTGTGCCACTGAGCCAACAAGATCCTCACATTCTTCCGACTGGCAGAAATCCCGAAGGGATTTTTCTAAGCAACCTGAAAAAGTTAAAGGTTAGTTTGCCCAGCGAAGGCCTCTCTTACATGCTAAGAGATTGCAACAGATGCTTCACTGCTGTTTCTGCCGGGACTTAGAAAGCTAACAAGCATATAATGTCTTGCGGGTGGGGCTGAGGGGGACCAGTAAATCTTTTTTAAAAAATTCTGATTCTTGGAGACTGCCTGGACAAGTCCCTGCAATTTTCATGGCAATTCAGAAATTGGTTTGCCATTGCCTCCTTCCTGGGGCCAGGAGAGAGTGACTGGCCCAAGATCACCCAGCTGGCTTTGTGCCTAAAACAGGACTAGAACTCACAGTCTCTTGGTTTCTGGCCTTATGCCTTAAGTGCCACACCAAAATGACTGTTCATAAATGTAAACAAACACAACTAAATGGCTCACAAGACTGTATGAGTAAAATCACAACAGTCATGATTCCTGGAGTAACAAGCGGTAAAGTTGGCCTTGCTTTAGAAAATGTGTGTCCCCACAGGTACCTACAGACTCAAATGTGTCATTTCTTCCCCACCCTGAAAGTCCAAAAGGCCCCACAAACTTCTGCTACACTTCCGCCCAACAGCATCACTCACCCTCTTCTATGGCCTCACTCACTTTCTCACAGTCCGAGGATAAGTAGAGGTTGGTGTGGTAGGCCTTCAAATAGCAAATGGGGCTATTCCCGCCGGTCATACAAAACCTCTCAATGAAGAGATCTGGGAGGAAAAGAAGACACACTTCATTGGTAAACAGGAACCAGCCACCCCCAGGCTTCTTTGTGGATCAGAATCCCTGGCCAGCACGTCAGGAGGACACCATGGTAAGAACATAGGAGGATCCTGGAAGTACCTGAAGAGTTGCCAAAACTGGCCATGTTTAATGAAACAGCACAAGCACTGAAGGATACGGGGAGAGTTAAGCTGGGCAGAAATTTGTACAGTTCAAAAAGAAGAATGCCGTATAGTGGTATCTTGGTACTCGGCTGCTTTGAAACTCATCAAATTTGGGACTCAATGCATTTTGACATGAAATTTGTATCCCAATACTCATCATTTGTTTGGTACTCAACACAAAAGCTAGAACCTGTCAGTGTTAGCTGCCTTGTGATTCATCACATTATTCCTTGTGGGAAAAAATTGTTTAGTACTCAACATTTTTGGTATTCATCGTGCCTCCTGGAACTAATTAACAATGAGTACCATGATATAACTATATATTAAAAACCTCTGAGAGGCTGTGAGTAAAAGCCAGACTCCTAAGTAGTTGCTACTGTAAAGAGCTGCTTCTTGGTGTCCAAGAAACTGTTTCCTATTGAGCCAGCAGAGTTGTTACACATAGTGTGGAATGAAAATAAGGCAGCCCATTTCCAGAGAATAAGCTCCCTAAGGGAGTGATGAGGTAGGGCTTCCTCCTGGCTCTGTGGAGAGCTGTACAGGTGGACAAGCCTTCCAAGCACTTAGCCCACTGCCCCATTTGGTGGATATTGGTGATGGGATTAGCGGCTGGGCGGATGTTGGCGAGGGGTCTTGCCTTCCAGTTACTTACTGTAATGATTGATGCTGTTGATCAAGCGAACGCCCACTTGTGCATGGTTGTTGGTAACAAGGACAATGTCAAAAAGTTCCTCACTGTCTGGGAAGAGTTCCCGCAGCTGGCTATTGACTGATTCCAAAGCCTGGAAATCCAGGGAGAGAGAATGGTTGGACCAGGGGGGCAACACGTTAGTTTAAGGGATCGTCAGATAAGAAGGGCTCAAACTGTCTGTGGATGATGTTGGCCCAACTAACAATCATCTCCAGCAAGGATGGGAGTACTGCCCTCCAAGGGCCACAGGGAGCCTGAGGATGGGCAGAAGAGCAAGAGGGGGGAAAGTCCCAGACCTTGCCTCTGGGGAAATGGCTGCAAGTGCTGACTTCTCCCCCACCCCCCACTGCGGACCAACATTTTCAATGTTGACATGTGTGAACATGAGCAAAAGAGACCAGACCTTGACAAAAGGGAAAGCTGCTCCGGGCAGGAAGGGCTCCTCCTCGTGCTCCAGCTGATACTTCACGTAGGCCTCCACGCCCTGCTCGGTGTAAATCTTCTGCTCTTCTTCCATGCGGAACAGGGCTCGGGAGGACACGGCAATGGTGATGGCGTGTTGCGGCTTTGGCTGCAAGAGAAGAGCAGTGATTGCATCCCCCGTAAGAGAGGGCAACTGTCCTTGATGACAGGGAGGGTCCTTTAAGGGACTGGGGGTTCTTCCCCTTGAAGGTGAGGGGGTCAGTCAGGCCAGCTTCTCTCAATGACTCATTTTCATAATTAGCTACATTTCAGTTTGTCCAGCTTCCATTTTGGTTTGATTGTTTTGTAAGGTTCTGGTGACCCCCAGAACCTTACACCACCGGCTAGAGGGAGAGAGCCATCCTTGCCAACTGTTTCCTCCTCCTCCTCCTCCTCGGTGCTGTGCTTCTCATGCTGGGAGAAAGTGGGGATGTAGGCTTCACCGCTTGTCCCATGTGGCTGGGCCAGCAGAAGCCCATGTCAGCACTGGGGCTTTTCTGGGCTCTGCCTGGTCCTCCAGTGCTGGCCCTCTGTTGGCAAACAGCTTCCTTCTCATAAACGGCTCTTCTGCCCATTTCCTTTTGCTCCTCTTGGGTCCATCAGAGCAGCTCAGCCATGAAACCTGCTTGCCAAGGAAAAGTCAACCATTTCCAGCTCGGACAACTTTTCTCTTGCCTTCCCAAGCCTAGTTTAATCTGGCTGGGTTGGATCCACTCTATTCTGACTCCTTTCAGGTCTGTCTGCATATCAGGGAGTTGGGAGCAGCACCTTGTTTACACGTCCACCCAGTCTCTGAGGCCTGGAGAGAACGACCAGCCATTTGCTGGTTGCCATTTCTAGCCAATTGCTAAGTGTAGAAAACCAGCAAGATTCCCTTGGTTGACAATATCTGCCCCCCTCCCTGCCTTCCCTCAAATAAAATGGAACAAATCCCCCATATTTTTGTGCTTGGCGAATGAACAAGTCCCTGTCGCTGGCAGTGCTTAGTCACCTTCATCCAATCAGACTCCTCTCTCCCCCCCACATGTGTGTGTGCCTTGCGTGTGTAGTGGTGATGGGGAGGATCGTTGTTACTGAGGAGCTAGTGGCATACTTTGATTTCTCCTTCATATTAAGAAAAGTAAGAGCGCCTTCTGAGCTAGCTAGCTTGTCCTCCACTCATTTGCTGACAAAGGAGAAGGTGGGGAATCTTCACATAACTTCAAAGCTTCTGTTGCTGTGAAAGCCACAGATTTCCTTCCCATCCAAGAGTCGAGCAACACCCAGTCAAGGTCAGTCTTGCAGCCTCCTGAGCATAGCAGGGTCAGAAAGTCACAGTGCCAACTTTTGATAACAATCCTGGGGTTGTGTTGTTTGTGGGAAGTTCTGCATGAAACCTGGCATAAGGTATTGCTGAGAAACTGGCTGCCTGCAGGGTATCTCTGCTATCGTCGTTAAGGAGTTCCCAGCAGCTTGTAAGAGATTTGGATATTATCTTGCTTGGTATGTAGGCTTTGATGTTATGCACTTCTATCTATTTTGGGGGCTAATAATAAAGCTTCAAATCCCTTTAGTTACTGGAGTGATCATTGTTTCTGGATCCAAAAGAACCAATTGCCTGAGCACCTAATTACTGTCCTGACACTTGGCAAAACTTGTGTGTGTGTGTGTCTGTGTGTGTGTGTGTGTGTGTGTGTGTGTGTGAGAGAGAGAGAGAGAGAGAGAGAGAGAGAGAGAGAGAGAGAGAGAGAACACCAAGGACAATATGTTGCCATTTCTAAGAGACATTTGCCACATAAAACAGTGTTTTCCCCCACCTTAAAGACTTCACTTGCACAATACAGCCAAACTCTTTATTATTTGCAAGCTTCTGCTTGTGAAGCCACATAATCCACAGTGGACTCATTGTACATAACTGTCAGGATTGGGCCTTTGTCTGGCAGAACCTGAGCCACAAGATCAAGTCAGACTTTCTTGCAAGACTACACAACTCTGGAGGAGACACACAAGGCCCATTTCCTAGATGTGGGAGGTGGTGCAGTGGTTAGAGTGCAGCACTGCAGGCTACTTCAGCTGACTGCTAACTGCAGTTCGACAGTTCAAATCTCACCAGGCTCAAGGTTGACTCAGCCTCCCATCCTTCCAAGGTGGGTCAAATGAGGACCCAGATTGTTGGGGGCAATAGGCTGACTCTGTAAACCGCTTAGAGAGGGCTGTAAAAGCACTGTGAAGCGTCTAAGTGCTATTGCTATTGCTATTGCTATTGCTATTGCTGTGTGAACTGCCAGGCCAGTTTAAAAGTCCCAAGCAGACCTAACATATTCTCTCAGTTCCCAAAAATCAAACTTTGAAATATTATTCTGCCATTAAACATTCCAGTTGGATAGTTCCAACTCTTCATAATGCAGCTCTTCATAGACTCCCCTGGAGAAATTTCATTTGACAACTAAAATGACAACTTGGGAGCTACAAAGTGCTAAGTAGCAAAACTAATGTTTTTGTGGTTCATATGAAGATGCTGGGTGATTATGAGCATAAGTGAGCCTTTCTATGTGTCTTTGCCCCCTGCCACGGGCAGAATTGGCTGGGTGAGGAGTCCCAGGGCCAGCTGCTCAGGCAGGCCTTCCCTGGCTCAGCATTACACTGCAGGCTACTTCAGCTGACTGCTAGTTGCAGTTCGGCAGTTCAAATCTCATTGGCTACAGGTTGACTCAGCCTCCCATCCTTCCGAGGTGGGTAAAATGAGGACCCACTCAAAACTTATGGGATACAACAAAAGCTTATATAAGAGGTTTATTGATAGCATATACAATAAGGAAAAATAGAAATAAAAAGAATCAACTTGCAGAGCTCCAAGGAAAATTAGAAAAAGCAGAATCTAAATTACAGAAAGAACCCCAAAACCAAGAAA
>JANHZT010006040.1:20628-30929 GCA_032468215.1 Stegonotus admiraltiensis | reverse complement strand
TGCACCCCTCCCCCACCCTCTTCTCTTGCTGGAAACTTCCTGGTACAAAGTGCCCAGCCTTGCCATCCCTTGATTGACTGATGTCCACTTGCCACAGGTTAACCAAGGCTCCTGATGTCAACCGCATTCAGGAGGAAGGATGCTCAGCTCCATGTGCTCCACTTGTTCCTTTTCCAAAAGCATGTGGTCAATTGCGGATTAAAAAGTGAACCTGATGGGATTTTGGTCTAATCCAGTTGAAAGGCCTGAGCCTAAATGTGACCACAATTGCTTAATAAACCATTAAGAGAAATTAATTGCACGTGCTGAAAATGGGCCCTTGGTAATTGGCTGGAGAAAAGCAGCGCTTTAGTTACAGCAGTCCAAAATTCAGCTGCTTAGAAAGATAAGGATTATCCTCAGAGGTAGTATTCAGCCAGTTCCCACCAGTTCAGGCAAACAGGTAGCAGCAATTTGGCCTGGGTCACTGAACCGGTAGCGACTTCTGGCTGGCCACAGCCCCCGCCCAGTCGCCCGTCGCTCGACCCTTCCGGTCGCTCAATGCTCACTCCACCCACCGCTGCCCTATATATGTTGCCTTCGCCACACAGCCCAGCTAATCACCTCACCAGTCACCTCGCTGCTGCCCGCTCAGCTCAGCTCAGCTCACCAAAGGTAAGCAATGCATGCTGCCCACTCGCCATTCACCTTGGGTTGGGGGCCAGGGCCCCAGGGATGTGCCTCAGCTGGGTCAGGGAACACACGATTCCCCAGCTCCGGTCTTACCTCGGAGCCGTCGCCTGCTTGATATCCGCCTTGACTGGGTTGGGGAATATGCGATTCCCCAGCTCTGGCCTTGCCGCAGAGCCACTGCCCACTTGCCACCCACTCTCCCTTAAGTGTGATGCATTTCTTCAACAGGATGACTCTGGCATCCACAAGCAACAGCTACAGCTGGTGCAGTCCTGCACACATCTCCCCCCCCCCTGAGGAATTCTAGGTGAGCCTCCTGGCAAGGTGCTGCTTGTGCCAAAAACAAAGGGAAATCCTCATGGAAACTGCCTTGGAGAAAAAGTGGGACAAAAGCCTGGCAAACCTGTTAGGGAACAAGTGAATCTTTCTGGGAAGTGGGAATTTCTCTGGAACACCACATTGGCACTGGCAATGGCCTGACATCGTCTGGGGAGGGCACACTTTGCTGTCCTTTGGCAGCTTCAGCTGGAGCCTCTGGGTACCCCCCCCCCAAAATACCTGCAAGGCAGACTCAGCCAAGGGTCTCTCAGGCAGGGAAGGCCAAGCTTCTCCTGAAGATGGGAGGAAAGGCGTCACAGCAAGGATTCAGGGGAAAGCAGGACACCTCAAGCTGGTTTGGGGGGAGAGTCTCTTGGGACTGAGTGACCCCCAAAGGGCCACTCAGGGGCAGCAAGGCTAGTCTGACTCAGTTGGTGGACAGTTTGTGTGTTTGTTTGAAATTGCTGCTTTAAGAGGGCAGAGCAACAATGTGGATTTCTAAGGGCAGTCTGTCCATTTTCATTCACTCATTCCCAAAAGTAGCTTTGCCATTTGGCTGCAGCATCAAGTCAGCCCGACACAAGAGGTTTCTGCCCCCTTAACAGGAGCGATGCAGTGGGCAGGCCCTTGGCCCGACAATTGTTCTCTAAAGGACGTTTGCTTTCACTCTTGGGTCCCAAACTGCCCTCTGCTGTATGCATCTGACACGCAGCAGTCCTTTCCCACTTTGGAGTCTCATTTGAACTGTGGAGTCCAGGAGTGCGCGAGCGAGCTTTGGCCCAGGGCTGAGGCAGATCAAACCTTCAGCCTCTTTTCCACCAGCCACCCATGTCAAACAGCCACATCAGACCTGTAGCCAGTCAAAAGGTTCACCAGAATTGATAGGTTGGCCCCTGGAGGCAATTTAGGAAGGGGAACAGCCCACTGCCACCTCAATTACCCGCTTGTTGCCCATGACTGTCACTGGGGCAGTCTGCCCCATTGCCATGGCTGTCAATGGGCAATGGGGTCTTCAGCCACTGGGTGGGCATGGCGCCAGTTGACTGAACCAGTTTGATAAAACTTGATTCCAGGTATTTGTGTTAATTCAGCAAATATACTACACAAACCTAGCCAAAATATTGTATCACCTACATTTAACAGCTTTTAAATACTTGTCAAAGAAACAGACTCAACAAATGACATGACTTTAGTTCAACCTGATGAGGGGGATCATTTTTGTGAACCTCAAGAATTTAAGGTGTTGTCCTTGTCTCAGAATTTTGACCAACAGGATGATGGTTCCCAGATTTTATTTAGTTCCCGAGTTAATCCATTTCTTGCCTTTGTGTTATACCCTGAAAAAAATCCCTGAAAGCACTTTGCTTTACACAGAGCCCGTGGCCCAGCGTGGATGCTGGAGTGGCCTGGCAAATGAAGCTCTTGTGCAAACAGGACTGCCGTCCCTCTCTTAGGACTTGCAAGGACAAAAAAAAAAAAAAGCAACAGGGTATCAATACATTTGCCTCTGTCACTGTCCAACAGACACCCCAGGAGCAGAGTACAGGTAGTTCTTGATTTAGGACTGCAATTGACCCAATTTGTTTAATGAGTTTTGCACCTTTCTTGCCACGGTTGTTAAGTTGGGTTGTGAAGTGAATCTGGCTTCCACATTGACTTTGCTTGTCCCAAAAGGGGATCCCTTTAACCGTCATAAATAAGTCAATTGCCAAGCGGCCATAGGGTGGGTACATCTGAATTTCGATCATGTGACTGTAGGACTGTTGCAACAGTTGTAAATGTGAAAAACAGTCATAAGCCACTTTTGCTGTTGCAGTTTTGAACGGTCACTAAATGAATGGTTATAAGTCGAGGATTACCTATAGATAAGAACACTGGGAAGGTGCTAAGGCTGGAACAGACCCTTGGTCCATCTTGTTGGCATCCAGTAGTCAAGCCTGTTCTATAGCCAGCCAGTGAGGCACGGGGGAGAAGAGGCCAGCGTCAGCTTCTGAGGTCCAGATCCTCCAGAAACCCCTCCTGCCCTTTTGGAAAATCACCCAAATTGGCTGCCCTTATGACAACTGCTGGCTGCCAACATCAGAGGCTCCACGGATGGTGATTTTTAATATGGCAGAAAAGTATAAACATGCCAACTGCTTTTAATTAACATGCATTACTTTGAAGTAGATTCAACCTTGCTTTTGCTTGGGCTCCAAATCCTTGCTGGAGCTCAGCCCTAGTGTGTGTGTGATGTGGCTCTCAGCCCAAAGGAGCTGTGCCACTGGAGTGGGAGTGCCCGGGATGCTTCAGGTGGGCAGACCTGGGGCTGATCCTCCGTGCACCTCCTCACGCTTCCGTCCTCCTCTCTAATTTCCCAGCGTATGTGTTGCTCTCAGATGCTGACAGCTTTCACCCGCAACCCCCTTTTCCTGTAGTTTCCTCATGTTTCCTCACTGCAAACCATTTGGGAAAGTCGCAGAGGCAGGAAAGCCACGCATGAGGTGAGACTGGAGACCCTCAAGGGTTCCCCTCCCCTCCCTGGTACGCAGAGACAGACCAGGCCCATTGATCATCCTTTTATTCAGAGACCAAATTGAAAACTCCCACCGGAATGAAGGTACCTTTGAACACTTAAATAAAAATAGATTTACGTGTGTGCACGCATACACACTCCCCTACCTACCTCACAGTTCCTAAACAAGTACAATACTCACAACCACAATAAGCAATAGGACAATCTCCAAAAGCAATGTTCAGTGGACGGGGCACGGAAGGGCAGGGCAGGGCAGCCGAAGGGATCGCCTTGGCACAGACGGTGGCTGCCTTGCGGTGGCATGAAACCTTCCTGGGACTCCAGGCCAACCCCACCTCATTTCTTCTGCCCCACTCAAAGAGCTGCCAAGAAGAAACCGAAGACGTCCATTTTAAATTCATCCCCACCACAAAAGTGCAATTAACTGGAATTCTGCTTGGACAAAGTCTGTCTCATTCAACCTGGCTTGTTTCCTCCCACAGACGAACTCAGGGCCTTTGATTCACACGGCAAGCCACAGCTAATCTCCCACCCCACAAAAGCTGCTGGGGAGCAAATGACCCACCACTACCTGGAACAGTGCTCCGTCTTGGGTTTTTTGCCCAGTCCATCCACTGCTTTGCGAGGGGGGGCACATTCCCCACTCCTAAGAGTGCCTGAAATTCTCATCCCCCTTCTTCTTGGCACTTCTGTACTTTTTCCTTTTAGCCATTCTAACCAGACACGTCAGTGCAGGGGGGTTACCATCATCTTAGCCTTCTGGAGTAGCCAATTCACTTTGCCCTAAATTTCACAGGGCATCAATCACAGGGCACTTCTGCTCAGTCGCAAACCTTAAATGTTATTGGGGGGGGGGGGAGGAAGGGATGGAGAGTTGAAGGGCATCAGAATTGCCAGAACCACTGGAGAGCTATGGCATGGGGAATACATGTGCACGCATGCAGCTGTGCAAGCACACACCTCCTTTTCCTCTTCACCTTAGGAGCACAGCTAGTTCCCAGGTTGCAAGTTGGAAGGAACAAAAAGCAGCTTATTTATGTCTGTCACAGGTTATGTCTGTCCCCAAACAGAGCATTCCTCCACAGAATTCCCAGGCTCTGGCAAGGCTCATTGAAAGAGTCCCCTCTGGTGCCCTTTACTTGCACCAACATTTTATTTTTAACACACTGCCCAGCCAAGAACAATCTTTCTGGGGACCTCACATTGAGGAGCCTGCAATCTCCGCCAACTAGGGGTTCTCGGCACCATCCCTAGCTTTTTGGTAGAGCCAGCGCCTCTTCCTCTCCCCTCTATTAGTCCATTAATTATTACAATAAATTATTAGCAGAAGCAAAAACGAAAACAACCTGTACTTTTCCATATGATAAGATTAGTACAGAAATATACATTTTACAGAGAGCTGTAATGGTCAACTGAGGAGGGGGATGGTGTCCCTCTGCTTCCAAAGATGGAGAGCAGGAATCTCAGCCAGCCCTCCCCAAACAAACCTCTACGGAGGTGGGAATACAGCTCCCCCATCCCCAGACAGGACCTTTTGTCTGGCTGGAGGTGGGAATTATTAAGAGATCCAGAGGGTAGATTTGTGCAGGGAACAAAGGCCTAAAGCTGGGGGTTTCTGAATTTGGCAACTTTAAGATTTGCGAACTTCAACTCCCAGAATTCTCCAGCCAGCCAAAGCCGCAGCCAACTCTTCAGTTCTGAGAGTTGAAGTCCACAAGTTTTAAAATTGTCAAGTTTGGAAACCAACCCCTGATCTAAAGGGGGGGGGGGGGAGTTACAATTGTTTAAAAATTTCCAAAAAGAAAGCACAGGCTCTCCCTGGCCAAAAATGGTTGTATCTGCTATTGGCTCTTCATGGTAGTGAAGAAGTGATTGGTGGTGGGGGAGGAGGAAAGAAACATCTGTTTTTGGGCTGGGGGGGGGCTCCTCAGGACACTGAGTGGAAAACACAGCCCGAGACCTGCCATCAAACAGGGTATCTGTAAAGATTTGTTGTTGTGGGGGACACAATGGGGGGAGTGGGGATGTAGATTTTTTCTACCCCTAAGAGCTAGTAATTTAAGCGAATGGAGCTTGTAGCTGTAGTCATCTGGGACTCGGATCCAGGCAGCCCATAAGAAGTTAAATGTGCTGCCAGAGTGTTGGGAACACTTCCTGTCCAAGGAGAAAAGCAGAGGCAAGAGACTCCAGCCAGAGCGGAGCCAGTGGATCGAGGGGGACATCTTCTGGCTGAAAGGCTAAGGCACCTGGCCAGAGGGTCATCGTCTGGACCTCCATGCTGGCTGTGCCGAGAAGGGCAGGTGGCGCAAGTGCTGGGAAAGGCACTTGCAGACTCATGTGGGCAAAGGCAGCAGGCCTCCCTCCCTCCCTCAAGAGGGGGCTTGCAGCCCTAAAGAGAAAAGAAAGACAGTGCACAGCTGGGCAGGGGACAGGCTGACCAGAGCCCCAACCCTTCTACTTCTGCATGTCACACTGCAGCAGGAGGACAATTGAGGGGTCGCTCTTCGCTGCCTCCTTAAACTCTTCCAGGCTGATCTGGTCATCTTTATCCTTGTCCATCTTGGTGAAGATCTTGTCAACCCGCTGTTGGGGTGTCAGCCCATCTTGATCCATCCGCATCATTATGACAGTACCCACCATCTTGTAGATAGCCTGAAAGAGAGATGGGAAAAATGTTTCTTCCAGTGCTGATTGCAAGACCAAATACCTACATTGCTGGCCCCTCCCCCACCTGCAATGAGCAGCCATAAGACCATGCACAGACTTCTAGATACCTGAAGGTAGGACCACCAGCATGGGATCAGCCTATGGGAGATATAGTACCATTGCACTTATCTGATCTTCACTTTGGGAAAGGACAACTTTGGGGGGATTGGGAATCGCAAGGATTCCCTGATTTTCCTGATTTTTTTATGTTGATCAGGCCTATTTTAGGGGGTTCCCGGGGGGGGGGGGAAGCATTATAAAGCTGTAGCAAATTGTGTCTCCTCTGAGTGATGATCTGCTGCGACTTCAGCAACATGATTTCAGCTTGGCCACCCCTGCACTGGCCCAATTCAAGCAAGCCTGAAATCCATTCAAGGGAACATCTGCTACCTCGATGATCTCTAGCATCTCTAAGCGTGTGATCTTCCCGTCTCCATCCAAATCGTACATCTCAAAGGCCCAATTCAGCTTTTGCTCAAAGCTGCCCCTGGAAGTGACGGACAGAGCGCAAATGAACTCCCGGAAGTCAATGGTCCCATCTCCATTCTTGTCAAATGTGCGGAAAGCATGCTGGGCGAACTTGGATGCATCACCATAGGGGAAAAACTGCAAGAGGAAAAATGGAAGAGGCGTCATCACAAGAGCTGCTGCCAGCAACAGGACACCCTCAGGTGATGAAACCCCTGCAGGTACCCCAGCAGCAGCAGCCTCCCATCCCTCCAGAACCTCACCCAATCAATGCTGCACAGAAACACCACTTCTACTTTGTTGCTTTTCCTAAGGTTCATTCCAGAAAATCACAAATGGCTTGAAGAGTGCATCCCATTCCCATCCCTTGCAAAGCCAGTATAGTGGCATGGCTAATCTGTTGGATTAGGAGATTTATTTATTCATGGTATACTGAGTCTTGGGCTCAAGTTCTCTTGTAAACCAGGAGCTTGCTAGGTAACCCTGAGCCAGTCATTCTTTCTTGCCTCACAGGACTGATGTTACAGCACATAATATAAGATGTAAGAGCGGTGGAGCAGTGGTTAGAATGCAGAACTGCAGGGCTAACTCACTGCCCACTGCCAGGAGTTCAATTCTGAGTGGCTCATGACTGACTCAGCCTCCCATCCTTCCGAGGTTGGTATAATGAGGATCCAGATTGTTCGGGGAGATAGGCTGGCTCTGTAAACTGCTTAGAGAGGGCTGTAAAGTAGCATATAAGTCTAAGTGCTATGACTATAATGACCACCTTGAGCTCCAGATGGGAGGCCTCACTGATAAGCCAACATTATCCAAGTGAGCTTCATCAGATCTATAGTACTCGGAAAGTAGAACAGAATAGAACATTCTTTATTGGTCAAGTGTGCTTGGACACAATAAATTTGTCTCCAGTGGGTAAGCTCTCAGTATACAGACAAGCTGCCCTCCCACCTCCACACCATACCTTGATGTAGAGTTGCTGGAATTCCTCCAAGTTGAGGATGCCCGTGGGGCAGTCTTTCAGAAAGCCCTTGTACCATTGTTTCAGCTCCTGCTCATTAAATTCAGTGCTCCTCACCAGATCATCCAACATCTCCGGAGCCAACTTGCTGTTGTGCTTCCCCATTGTGGCTTCTGGAAAGAGAAATGTGTTAGCCTATTACTGCCCTGGCACAGTCTTCAGGTGCCTCTTTCTCCCTCCCTCTGCCATGTGCCCACTCTGGGCTATAAAGCTTCATGGGGTGGAATGTCCCCACTTTCCTTCTGCGGGTGCTGCATATTTCATAACAAAAAGGGAGCCAAATGGTGATTCACTAACACCAGGAGAAAAACATGAAGAAGGAATGCCTACACCAAGCAAGCAGTCCACATTGTTCTAGGATGAAGCCAGTATTAGCTTTGCCATCTGAACAATGACACAGAGAAAAGCAACACTGATCTTCAGCATTTGGGCAGCAAATACCTAGTTGTTTGAGGCTGAACTGCAGCATTGCCAACTTCAAGGTGGCAACTCACTTGACAACCAATCAAACCATAAGGTAAAGGAAGGGGAACTCAGATAGAAAAGAGGACACAGAGGAAGCAAATGCAGGCTCAGTCATACAAGGCTCAGATGCCGCTATACCGGAGGTGTCAAACTGGCGGCCCATGAGCCAGATGCGTCACACATGGGTCATGCCCACCCCAGCTCTGCAAAGGGAAAAAATGTCATGAAATGTCACGTGACGGCAACGTGACACCACGTGTTTGACACCCGTGCTCTAGACAAAAGCTCAAAGTATGAGGAACTAAAAAGGGAAACTTGAGGGTAATACAATATTGTTTCCATTACTTGGCAGTTTGGTGGGATGGAAGTAGACTGGAGTGTATGTACTCTAGTTTAGAAGGATATAAACTGTTCAAAAGAAACAGACTTAACAAAAGAGGAAGTGAAGTTGCATCATATGTAAGAAATCACTACACTTTTACAGAAATCCACAATACCAAGGATGAAAACCTTCTTGAATGTATTTGGATTAATATGCAAGGAAAAAGGAATGACATTGCCATAGGTCAGTGATGGCGAACCTTTTCGGCACCAAGTGCCGAAACAGGAGCAGGCTCAAACATTTTTGGCACCGAGTGCCAAAACGGGTGCATGCTAGTGCACGCATGTGCGTGTGCCAAAAACCACATAATCTTCCAATTTTCGACACGCACATGAGCACCAGCCACCTTGTCTGCCAGTTTCTGGTGCACATGTGTGTGTGAAGCTGTCTGGTGTGCATGCACTTCAGGGGTCCTCACTGCCTCCCTCTGCTGGAAAGCCAGAGCTCCTTCCTGACCTCGAAACAAGCCAGCACAGTCTCCCTCTCCTGCCACTTCTTCTAAGGTAGCACGACCGCTTCCCAGCCAGCGTGCCGCTTACCACGACCACTTCCCGGCCAGCGCGTCTCCATGTGTGAAGAGCTGCGGTCTTCTCCAGCCCTCCTGGGGCAGCTCGCCTCCCCGCTGGTGGCTTCTCCTACTCCTGGCTGCTCCAGCATCCTGGCCGGAAGCCCTCTCTGCCCCGCCGACTGCTCCTGCCACCGCCAGGGAAGCAGCAGCATGAGAACCACCACTGCCAGGGGCAAGGGGATGGCGGCATCAAGGACGGGTTGGCCAGGGCTTGCTTGTCCCCCCACCCAAGCGGGCTTCTTGTGTGGCCCCAGGCCTCTGGCAGGGAGAGACAGAAGCACTGGCCCACTGCTCCTGCCGCCGGCGGGGAAGCAGTAGTGCAAGAACCGCTGTCGCCGGGGAGAGGGGACACACCAGAACCCGGAAGAGGAAAAGGAGCAGAGCTGGGAGTAACCAGAAGACTAGCTGGCCAGTGTGCATACATGGGTCGGAGACTCAGAAGAGGAATGGGTGACGCTGCTCATGCCAGGCGACATGGCTCTGTGTGCCACTTCTGGCACGGATGCCATAGGTTCACCATCACGGGCCTATAGTATACCCCTTTAGCAAAATCATTTCTTTTTCCTCTGATAATCACCCAAATACTTACATCCTAGTATTGTGTACTGAGCCGCAGTGGTGCACTGGTTAGAATGGAGAACTGCAGGCTTCTTCTGCTGACTGCCTGCAGCTGCTAGAAGCTGCCAGTTCAGCAGTTCAATTCTCCCTGGCTCAAGGTTGACTCAGCCTTCCATCCTTCCAAGGTGGGTAAAATAAGGACCAGGATTGTTGGAGGCAATAGGCTGACTCTGTAAACTGCTTAGAGAGGGCTGTGAAGCAGTATATCAGTGCTATTGTTACTGTGGAGGTGCAGTAATTCCTTACGTACAATGTAAGGAATTACTTACACCCAGCCCTCTTGTTGGGTCTGTTTCTTTTGAACAGTTTACATCTGTTTGATCTCCCACTTGCTTCAAAGTTTGTCTCCCAATTGATGTCATGGTAGTTAAAATCCCCCCCATTACTACTATAGTGTGATTCCTGCACACATTAGTTAAACACAGTCCTTAATGGAACTACATCTTCATGGAGGGAATTAAGCAGTGGGATACCACAAGGTTCTATCTTAGGCCCAGTACTCTTCAATATCTTCATAAATGTTCATCTAAGTCAATGTTTCTCAACCTTGGCCCTGGACGATGTGTGG
>JANHZT010006040.1:0-11274 GCA_032468215.1 Stegonotus admiraltiensis | reverse complement strand
GCACCCCCACCCCCACCCCACCCCCGACCGGCTTCCTAAACTCAAGGGCTGACGTGCTGCAAAGACCGAGGGGGGCGGGGGCGGGCAGGCATAGGGATGAGCCCAACGGGGCTTGGGGGCGAGTGAGGAGGGAAAGGGACCGCTTCGCATCTCGCCTTCAATGGGGCTTCGCGTCCCAGCGCTCGGCTCCAGACCGGCCAAGGAAGCCTGAAGGCGCGAGGCGCGCTTCTGCCCGGCACCCACCTGCGTGCCCCTTGGCCGGAGGAGTCCTGCGAAGCCCTGGGCCAGGAACCCACCGCAGCCCCACGAGGAACAGACTCCGCAGCGCCCTGCCAGGGATGGGGGCCCGCCTGCCGCCCGCGAGCCCGGGGGCGGCGGAACTGCGCCAAGCGGAACCTCCCGAAGCGCCGGCGCCCCTCCCTTCCCTCCCTCGGCGGCGCCGCAGCTCACCTGGCGTACGCGTGTCGGCCGGCTTGCTTGCCTGCCCTCTCTCGGAGGCGCGCCCGGTGCGGAGCAGGAGCCGCGGGAGCAGCGAGCGCTCCACCGGGAAGCGGAGGAGGAGCTCCGCCGCGCTCAGCCCCACCTGCGCCGCCGCCGCCGCCTTCGGCACCTTCCTTCTCCGCCACCCCGGGAGCAGAATGTGGCTCGCCCGCCCGCCGCCTGCGCGCGGAGCCTCATTGGCTGCGCCGAGTGGCACTCATGCCTCTCTCGCTCCTGGAGGGGCGCCCCCCCCGCCCGAGCAGCGGAGGGGCCCGTCCCCCCTTCCCGGGAAAGAAGCGGCCGTACGCTCGGCCCAGGCAGGAGCGGGCAGCTCTTCGGGGCGCTTGCTCGCTGCGGAGCCGCCGAGGGCCGTCGAGCCTCCTTGGTGCCCTGGGGGGGGGGGGGCACGGCGGCTGCGGGCGCTGCGGCGAGAAGGGCTGCCTGTTCACAAGATGGCTGCCGGGGGGGGGAGTATGGAAGGCGGCCCAGATTCACCTGAAGGCTGCTTGCTGCAGCCCCCTCCCACTCCCTTGTTTTGCCCCTTTTCTGAAAATTGGGGGGGGGACATTGGCAATAAAGAGCGTGCAGGGGCTCACTAGCCGTTTCCCACACAGCTTCGAATTTCTGAAACATTGAAATCGTTTCCCATTAGAAATAGTAGCTGTCTCAGTGTAACCTTTAGCTGGAGGAGGAGCCCAGCAGGGGCAGTGATGGGTCTGCAGGTGCGTTGGCCCCTCAGCTGTAAAGCCTCTCTTATCAATCACATTGCATAGAAATCCCTCCCCCTTGCTCTACCATGTCTTTGGTTTGGCTTGGGATATGTGTATCCTCCTATGTCTGTCCTCTTCGGGGGGCTACCCTCTCCGCCACTGCTCAAAGCAAGTTGCTCAGCCCTTCATGGCCTCCTCTCCATTCCTTCTGTCCTTCCTGTTGACAGGCAGGGCCATCCTGCTGCTCTTTCTAGGATAAGTGGTTGCACCTTGTAAGTTCACTGGAGCAGAAACTCCTACCTACAGAGTTCAGTAGTGATTGTGTTGCCATCAAGCCAGGGGCTACTCTTAGCAACCATATTAATAGATTTTTTTTCAAGAGGGACCTGTCCGTAGCCTGATCCTTCCCTGCTGTGTTGGAGTCCATCTGGTCACCTTCTCTTTCTTTCCCAGCATTAGAGCTGTCTCTGGCAAAGTGGGTCTTTGCATGATGAGTGGGTTGATCTGGGGTCCATTTGCTTGTTTCCCTGCCTATCTGTGGCATTCTCAGCAGTCCTCTCCAACACCAATGTTCAGAAGCACCGGTACTTATCTATCTTGCTGCTTCTTCAAAGTCCAATTTTATATTTTATGGGCTGGTGCTGGATATAAATAGCAGCCGAATGAGACCAGATGGGTGACTGATCTTCCCCCATGAATTCTGGAGGTTGCTTTGTGCTTTCGTATCATAAGCCCAAGTGGTGAATCTACTCCAGACAGAAGCCCAGTTCTTCCTCCAGGTCTGGGGCCTAACCACTCGGTGCCTGCCTGGGTTGAATCGTCTTCTGCCCATCACTTTCCAGAATGGAAGACGCAGCTCCTGTTAGCAAATTTTGGAAACTCAGAGGAAGTGTTTCCATGACAACCAGCCAAGATCTCTGTCCTGACATCCTCAGCACCCTTTGCGGCAGCAGTCTAGATTGGCGGCAGTTTGGGATTTGGGGGGCTCCTTTTGGATAACAGTGGAGGTGGGGGGGTGAGGTGGCTTTTTTGAGACCCCGTCTGTGTCTTGGGAAGATAATGGGTAAAATGGCCCAGGTGTCATGGCTAGGTTGAGGCTGGTGTCTGAGCAGGATCCTTGCCCACCCCAGAGACATTGTCTGCTGCTGCCATTCCCAGTTCAAAGGAGGAGGGAAGGGGAACAGCCCTTCTCCAGGGCAGAGGTGTTCTACACTCTGAGGACCAGCAATCTGGTACAGTAACATTTAAGACCAGCAGGAGCAGCTCGGCTCAATGGCACCTTGCAGAAAAGCCGCCAAGGTTAGAGTAGAGCTCTCGTGTTTGAATGTGCAACAAGGAACTGGGGGAGGGGGGGAGGGGGGCAGGTGAGCAAGACCAAGCGATCTTAACAGCCAATGCAAGAACACCTCAGAGAACTTCCTCCTGAGGGAGGGGAGTGTTGTGTCAGTTCCATGCTCATATCGCCTGTAATCATACTCATTTTTTAGGCACGGAAGCTGGGATCTAGGAAACAACTGCTGCCATGTTATTTTTTGGCCAGGTCCCTGAATGCATAAAGTGGTAACACTTTGGTGGCTTCTCTTGAGTTCCATTGTCTCGCTCATCCAGCCACATTTCTTTCAGCATGCCAAAAATCTGTGTTCTCATTTACTGGGGTGAAACTAAAAAGAACTGCTACACATTTGATTCTCCTTGTCCACCTCTGGTGGGCAACTCATAGAGCATGTGTGACCCACTAGCATCCCAAGATCACATTGCTCAATTTTTGAGAGATTATGAACAGGAACAGTAATAGTATCTTTCCAAAGGCCTCCCACTCCCATCCTGAAACTTCCTCTAAAATGAACCCCCAAATTGTCATTAAATGGCTTGAAGAGATTTAGCTGCAGCCCTGCCTTGTTCAGATGTTGCCTACAAGGCCTACCTGGACTACTGCTCATTGGTCAAAAAAGGTACGGTAACGGTTGTCAGAATCATCCTTTTGAATGGAGAAAAAGCTATCTGCTCAAGTACACACTTTTTTTTTTGTCCTAGTTACCCAGGCTGTTCCTTCTGGTTTATTTCTAGAGTCCCTGGTCAACTCACTAAACTTTTTAAGGCTCATGATTGAACAGGAAGTGCTGTAGGAATTTAGAGATAATGATAAAATAAGGAAATGAGAGGCGCATTCAGAGAGTTGTTGGTTCTGAGGGATTCTGTGTGGGGTGAAAAGATAATGTCCTAAGCAGTTGCTGAATGCTTTGGTCACTACTGGTTGCCTGCTGTGGATGACTGAATGGTGGCTTCCTATTGAGCAAGCAGAGGCTGGTGCGGCAGGGCAGCCAGCTTTCAGGGTTAAGCTGAAACATGGAGAAATAAATCTTTCTATTGGTGGAAGCAGATAAAAAGAGGAATACATACAACTCTGCGGTTGTAACCTGCAGTGCTTGTGGCATATTTGTCTTCCTGCCTGAAGGAGCAGCAAGTTGTCATCTTTCAATTCATGAGGAAAAATGAAGATTTATTAGATCAAGCAAAGCTGGTACTGTATCAAGTGCTGACAGAGGAAAGAAATCTCCAGAAGGAAGTGTACCAAACAAAGGAATAAGCGCAGTGGATGAAAATGACAAGCAGAAGCAAGAGACATAGAAGATATTCACTAGTTTCCACAGGAACGGCTTTGAGGTAAACGGAGCAAGTTTTGAGCTTGAGGGGAAAAAAAAATCCGAGACCTCTAATAGAAGAGAGAAGAATGGATGCCTGAAGAGTGGGATGATCTCACGGGGTCTGGCAAAAAGACTAAAATATCCCTGGGAGCTTTGATTAATTGCCATGAGGTTCAGAAAGAAATGGATGCTGGGCACTGGGTTCAGGGAAGATAGTTCTGTGATGCCCATCCATGCCTTTCAACTACTCTGTATATCCAACTCTTTTTCTTGGAAGCCTGACAGGATGGGATTTAAAGGTAAAGGTTTCCCCTGTCCAGTCATGTCTGACTCTGGGGGGGTGGGGGAAGGCTGGTGCCCATCTCTGTTTCTTAGCCAAGGGAGCCAGCGTTGTCGGAAGACTTCTGTGGTCATGTGGCTGGCATGACTATACTTGTAGGTGCACAGAACAATCTATTTACCTACTTGCCTTTGCATGCTTTCAAACTGCTAGGTTGGCAGGAGCCGAGGCTCACCCGTCACACGGTGCTTGGATCTCAAACTGCCAAACTTCTAGTTGACAAGCCCAGCATCTTAACTGCTAGGCCACTGCGTCCCCTATGGGTGGGATTTAGGCATTGCCTAAAGTTGACAGAATTTTGGCGTGCGCACACCTGGCGGAGTTGACCAGGAGAAATTAGTTTAATTCAGAATTAGCTCAGTGGTCATTTTGAGCTAATGATACTCCAGCATGGATGGGATTTGGGGATTTCCTGATCACAATTTATGTTGTCCCCAGAATCCAGCCACATGGACCTTGGAGAGATCACTTCTTTGATTTATCTGCTCAGCTTTTGAATTTTCCATCTTGCTTCATGCACTGACCATAAAAATATGTTTTCTCAGTTGTTACATGGCTGTGGACCATCTAGAGAAAAATCAATACCTTTGAATTGTGCTGGAAATGCTGAAATATTTTGGACATCATTGGCAAAGACTCTGACACTTTGATAAATAGAAGGCGCTTGATAAAGAGGCAAAGAGAAGACATGACGACTAGATACCATCCAATACCACCAGCAGATGTTTCAAGCACTTTAAAGAAGCTGATCCTGGCAGACAGTCTGGTGTAATGATTTCTGCTCGGTTCTGACAGTTAGAAGGAACTTTAGCCTTCAATAATGGCAGTCTTTGTTTAAGAAACCTGAAAGAAGTCAAAGGCAAATATGATTTATTCCCGGTGTGTTGTGTTAGCCCAGGTTACTTTATGAGGTTGGGGTTGTTATGCAAATCCACAAAGTTACTGTTTTGCTGTTGAAGGCTTTCATTTGAGAAAATTATGGTATGCTCGTGTGCATTTGAGACTTGTGTGTGTTGAGACTCATTCAATAAATAGCAATAGCACTTCACAGAGCTCTCTAAGTGGTTTACAGAGTCAGCCTATTGCCCCCAACAAGCTGGGTCCTCATTTTACCAGCCTCGGAAGGATGGAAGGCTGAGTCAACCTTGAGCCGGTCAGGATCAAACTCCAGGCTGTGGGCAGAGTTTGGCTTGCAATGCTGCTGTCAGACCTGCCTCAAAACAATCATTTAGGAAAACAGACTCTCGACTCCCACTTGATTGAAGTGAAAAGAACTTTTACTAAAGATGTCAGTTGCAGGAAGGTTAGGCGGAATCTGAAGTTCCCACTCACCGATACAAAGAGCCAAACCCATCATTCCCCATGCCTCCCTGCAATATCTGGTCCATTGCCACCCAATCCAGGATTGCTATGATGTTGTGGGAAACAGTCCCACAACAGTCCCAGGGCAAACGGTCTTAAAGATACCTGGTGTAACCAGTACACACAGCTCTGGTCCTCACATATCAGCTCCCCCTCCCCATTTCCCACCATTAGATACACAGGTGTGGATTGCCCCAAATGCCTCACCCCCCTCCCTTCCCCTTTGATGGTGAGGCACCAGGCCAATGATGGAGATCCTGACAACCGCATTCTAACCACTGTGCCATCACAGCTCCTATAAATAAGTATGTTTGCAAATGGATCTGATCTGTGTGCTAGCTAAGTGTAGAGGGAACACCACCACCACCCCGCCTGCTCTTTACTCCTTGGATTCTCCAATGGCATGAAGGATTTATGACTTGGTTACTTCCCACGTGCAAGACAGAAGTGGACCTGCTTAAGATGCTGTTTGATTAGGCAATTGTTGGTCTGGCTGGCCCTTCACTTGGTTATTTTTAGGGCATGTGATGCAGACAGCATGAAATAATTTATTAGAAAGAATTCCGATTGAGGATAGGAAGGAAGCTGCATGCAGGGCCAGAGGTGGGTGGGTGGTTGAATAGATGAATTGAAGGAATGGGAAGGGGAAAAAATGGGAAAGGAGTTTGATCAGTAGGACCTGAATTTGGTCCTGGATAAAGAAAGCAACTGGACAGGGGGAAAGAGAGGGTCACCATCTTCCATCAGGCAGTTGCAGAGGTATGAGGCATGGAAGAATTGGGTGGAATGGAGAGGAAGTGGCCAATGTCCATGGTGCCATCAAGGCCTGGTGAGAGCGATGGTCACTAGGATGCTGAGGGAAGAACAAGAGGGGGGAGCAAAGGAGAGAAGAGGCCGTTGGAATTTGGGCCACTGGAAGCCCCATAAATCAGCTGCTATCATGTTAGAGTGGAGAAAGAAACTGAACCGCCATTACTCTTGAAGATTGCCAGACATTTTCTGCTGCCACCAAGCAGGGGAGGGAGGGTCCCACTTGCTAATGCACACTTCTTGGACCACCATCCTGCTGGCTCTGTTGTTCCTTTCCCACCAATACTCTTAGTCTGGCCATCTCTTTTCAATGCCTTGGGTCATTCGGCTTCATTTCAGTCAGACGGTGCCTCTATTGTACCTGGGAAGAAAGAACTTTGCCTACCGGAACCATTAGTCGTTTTGGAGCTCATGTCACTCCACAGGTATTCCAGAGTTGTCACACCCTTTCAGATATGGCTACATGACATGTAGATGCCCCTCATCAATCCCAGCTGGTCTCCTGATCCTCAGAGGAGTTTTGGGATATGAAGAGCATGAAAAGATGTTTCAGGACTCCCAAATCAGCGGACATTCCCAAAGTATATTCAAGTACAATTTAAACAAGCAGCAATTTTGCTAAAAGCCATTGAGAAACCAGATCAGGTGCTTTCCCAGAGTGTCCTGGGATCAGAGCTGCTTTGTATGATTCCCAGGAACCATGACTGATTCAGAGGCAGAGGGTGAGTTTTCTTCCCTTAGCCGGTAACTGCTGTTGTTTCCTCCAAATAAGGTATACAGGAAGGGAGGCAGTTGAGGTGACCAACTCAATGAAAGAGAAGACTCCTTGCTCACTGAAAGGAAAGTCCTTCAAACCACCCTTCCACTGTTTCTGGGCAATTGGGATTCCTCCACTTTGTGTGCTTCTCCTGGCCCCTATGGGCGCATGGGGTAAAAATACCTCTTTATGCCTGGCTCTTAGAAAGTGGGCCATCTTGTTCTGTCCTCCTCTAGTTTGATGGATTGATTATAATTTCAGATTGCTATTCAGATTTTTCTACAGTGCTCAGTCATGAGATGGGAGTGGAATAACAATTACATTAATAAATTCATAATTTGATTGCCTTTCATGGGCATGGAAGACTTATCTTCCAGGGGTGAAATTCACTTACCTTGGCTACCAGTTTGCAAATATGAGTGTGCGTGCCTCCTCCACGCGTGTGCAGAGCCTTCTGCGCATTCGCAGAGGGTCAAAAACGGGACGTGATGATGTCCGGGTGGGTGGGCGGAGCCTCCCACTGCTGCTACTGTTTCGCCCGAGTCTGATAGAACCGGCTGAATTTCACCACTGCCTTGGTCACTTCCTGGTTGGACTATGGCGATGCATTTCATGTAGGGCTGTCTTGAAGGCCCCCAGAGGTTAAACTGTTCAGAACGCAGCAGTGCACACAGCGTTGAGCACCCATGGCGTTGTTTTGTCCATATTATGCCACTGTTGTTCAAACTGCACCAGCTCCCAGTTTCTTTCCAGATGTAGTTCAAAGGTTCTCAGTGCCATTGTAATTTTGAACGGTCACTAAACGAATTGTTGTAAGTCAAGACTACCATGTTTCCTCGAAAATAAGACCTTGTCTTATATTTTTTTGAACCCTGAAATAAACACTGGGCTTTATTTTCAGGGAGGTCTTATTATTTTGGGGTGTGTGGAGCAAGATGGCGTTCTTCTTGCCATCTTACCTGATTTCCAGCTCTGTGTTTAAATATTTTCAGGGAGTGCTTTTTTTTGGGGGGGGCGCTTATTTTAGCTCATGCACTCAAAAGCCCGATTGGGCTTATTATCAAGGGATGTCTTATTTTCAGGGAAACAGGGTACCTTTATTGCTTTTTTCCAATGTGATTGAAGGGGGAATGCTTAAACAAAGGCAATGAATAGCTTCATAATTACCCCTCTATTAATAATCTCTCAGCTGCATATTAAGAAATAAAACCCTCAGGGTAGAGAGAGAGATGACCATAGACAATGGACGCACCATCTGAGAGCCTGAAGCCTGGGGGAGGGGGATTTTGCTGCTGCGGGAGGAGGCTACGTTCCCTCAGTTTACACAGAGATATAAGAGCTTGGGTTTCATTGTAGGGCAAAAGAGATTGTCTGGTTTCTTCTCCTTCAGTGTTGTATTGGGGTCCTTGTCAGTCCTGGCTGTGCGACTAATTGCAGTGGCTGCAACACTGCCAGTCTCTGCAGCAGCACTGGTGGCAAACTCCTTTCTTCCTTTACAGCTACCCTCACCACAAACCTGCCTAAACAACTGGGTGGGTGGGTGAGTGGCCACCCCTTAGTAGAGACAGAAAAGCAAAGGGGAAGCTAATTCCAGGTCAGTTTTGTTTCCTACTAGCTCCAGGATCTCCACATTTGGCAACTTTAAAACTTCTGGATGTCAACTCCGAGGCTGCAAAATTCTGGGAGTTGAAGTCCACAAGGCTTAAAGTTGCCAAGTTTTCAGACCCCTGTACTAGCTCAAGGAAATGTGAAGATCACTGCAGCTCAGCAGCATTGAAAGCCCCAAATTTATCCTACAAGAACAAGGAACAAATTCCATTTTGGTGCTAAACCCAACCAGAGGCAAGTGGGAAGGCAATCTGCCCTCCCACCTCTGAAACCCCAAGGTACCAATTTCTTTGATCTGGTGCTGCTTGACACATTAAACCAGGGAATTTTTTCCAGGCTGGGTCAAATTGGAATAAACTCTTAAATTTAATCTGCTTTATACCAGGGTCCCCAACCTCCGGTCTGCAGCATGCCAGAAACTGGGCCATGCAAACAAGCAAAACCCCATCCACGGGATGCAGGCAGCACACGAAACCACGACTCCTTTCTGAAAAAAACACTCTCCATGGAACTGGTCCCTGGTGCCCAAAAGGTTGGGGGCCACTGCTTAAACAGACGACTTAGAAACAGAGCTAACAAAAGGTGATCCCAGCTCCGAGGACAACACCATGACCGTGACCTTGCCTGAGTGGTTTAATCTTTAAGGTGTAAGTTATTCATCTCCATAGTTCTGTTTCATTCATTGTTCCTTGTTATTTACTCTAAATATTTATACATAAAGCTTTTATATTAGTGCTCATTAAATCAAGACGTTTGAAGGAGGATCCTAGGGCAGTTTACAAAGGCACTGAAAACATCTTGAAAACTACTCTATGTAGTAATTTCCAAAATTGCCCTTTGTCAGTTTAATTGTGTTTAATTTATTAAACTTCCTTTAACAGATTGTGGCAATGAGCTAGACTTAATATATCTTGATTTCCGCAAAGCATTTTACAAGTTTGGTGGCCAGCAAGGTCTGGTGAAAAACGTCAAGATGGTGTGATTGAAGTATGACTCATTTTTTAATGTCAGTTACATTAAACAAAAGTCAGAGCTTCGATCCTATTGTTGGCAGCTGCCATCTTTTTCTGCCTATACCCTTGACTTTTTCTGCCTATACCCTGCAGGACAAATGATAAGGCATTGGGATTAGCAAGCTATTCAGGTGGGGGATCCAGAATCAGAGGCATCCTTCACACACAAAAAGTGCTCATCAATGATCCCACATCGAACTGAAGTCAAGTATCCAAGGATTGGGGTTGGATCTGTCCTTTGCCATTGTTTTAATAGCCTGAACAGAATGGCTGCAGAATCCAGGGGTTTTGCCAAAAAAGACAACATTAGCACAGTGGTGGGATTCAAAATTTTTACTACCCGTTCTGTGGGTGTGGCTTGGCGTGGCTTGGTGTGGCTTGGTGGGTGTGGCACAGGAAGGATACTGTAAAATCTCCATTCCCACCCCACTCCAGGGGAAGGTTACTGCAAAAATCCCCATTTCCTCCCAATCAGCTGGGACTCGGGAGGCATAGAATAGATGGGGGCGGGGCCAGTCAAAGGTGGTATTTACCAGTTCTCCGAACTACTCAAAATATCCACTACTGGTTCTCCAGAACTGGTCAGAACCTGCTGAATACCACCTCTGCATTAACATCATGCTGCATGCTGCACATTCTGCCCCATTTGTGGGTATCTGCAATGTCAACACAAACATACCATCAGGGGATACAGTGTGTCATGACCTCACAACTCTCATTTCATCCTCTGCCCTCCCTGACTGTGTGTGTGTGTCTGTGTGTGTGTGTGTGTGTGTGTGTGTGTGTCTGCAGGGCACGGTCCAAAAGTCCAGGTGGCAACCACATCCATGAGAGCAAAGCTGCACCACTGTGCTCAAACAACAGGCAGACCTCTGACTGCCCCCCACCCCCAGGACTTTTCTGCCCAGGCTTTGCAGACACCCTGCTTAGCACAAGGTGCAGTCTAGAAGATACCAGGCAAACCTCTCTGGCAGAAGCAAATTGTGCCCAGCCCCTCTGGGCAAGAGAGCAGCCTTGGCCCTTACTGCTGGAGGAGCAGGACGCAATGCCTGATCTGCCTCCTGCAACACTACAAGTCCCATCCTCCTGGCTGCAATTGCTGGGGCTTGGGACTTGCTGAGAGCTCAGGCAAGGACATGAGTCTCGATGCTGGGCCTCCTGGCTTGAGGGAGCTGCCCCCCATCCCTGGGGCCTGGTTGAGCATCCCAGTGGGACCCTACTGCCTCCTCCCCCAAGGAAAGGCCCTTGGCTCAACTCATCTGTGCTGGGTTGTTTTCATGGGGAGTCTGTGCCAAGCAGCCTGCAAAGCCAGCCACAGCCCCCAGAGATTTGTTGCTCAGAGATCTGAGTAAAACCACAAGACCAACAGTAATGCCCCCCCCCGCCAAAAAAAATGAGAGAAAAAAGCTGGATTTCATGGGCAGGCCCCGCCTGTCCCCCCCCCCCGCCCTGTTTATCCTCCCTGCAAAAGAGACAGAAGCAGCAGCATCACTTCTCGGCTGCAAAGTGCATGAGACTGGATGACCTTTGGGAGCACCGGCATCTCTCT
>JANHZT010006037.1:293911-309447 GCA_032468215.1 Stegonotus admiraltiensis | reverse complement strand
TGAAGGCTATTGCTTAACGCATTGTAAGCCGCCCTGAGTCTCCGGAGAAGGGTGGCATATAAATCAAAATAAAAAACAAACAAACAAACAAACAAACAAATTCATTTATCCTGACCAGTGCCATATTTTCTTCTACAAGATCAAATCTTAAGCAATGTTAGATGGCTCAATCTGATAGAATTTTTGGAAAAGTATGCTAATTGACTATTGACAGATTCCTGGAGTATAGCTTCCAATATTTCTGCTTAAATTACCAAGCATATAAGGTGACTAAAAGCTGAAACAGAAACACTGTTGTTTACTCCCTGGCCTAAGCTAACATGTATATGCTTTTATAATTATTCTAAAATTATTAATCATCATCATTTGAAGCAAGGTGCAGCTGTGTATGTCATGAACAGCAATCAAAGTCCTAATCCTTTATGTGGATAGGCAATGTATGTGTTCTACCTTAAAAAGGGGAGGGGCTTCAATGATTTGGTCATGCCCGCCATTTTGATGTTGACAATCCACCCTCCTCCAAGAGGTCCTGCTTGCAAGCATAAGTCCAGAGAGATAAAGTATATTAGTTCTAGTGTAGCTGTTCTCTCTGTCCCTCTTTTTAGCCAATTGTCTATAGGAAGAAGGAGATGATGAATCCCAGTGGAAATCTCGCTTAGTTTGGAACAAAACATTCTTTTTTCTTGGAAATTCTCTTTTCCCAAGTCTTAAATGCACTTGAAACTGGAGAATAAACCTAGTTTCCCAGCTTAACATTCATGTTGCCTAGTAACTAAGGGGCCCCCAAGAAGCCTGCTTATTTACTTGATCGTTTCTTCAGTGTTAAAGTGAACCAGACAGAATGTATTGTACAGAGCATGTTGCCCATCTTTACCAACTTCATTTGATTATTTCCTTGCTGTGAAACTTATGGCATGGCTGAACCAACAAAAGTAGACAAGTTCTTAACTGATTGAATTCAATCTGCACATTAAATTAATTCTTCTTTTCAAATTTTAGTCAGCTTTTGTGAGCTACATCTTTCTCTATCATGTGCGTGGAGTCATAAACATAAACTATATTTATCTGAAAAAGTGCAACCAGACTTTTCTGCTTTTTGGTGTCATAAACAAGGCTGTCCCCCCCTACAATGTCTTCTAACAGGAAAACCCAAAGGTTGGTTCAGGGAGAATCCCTAGTGAAAGCTTTGACTGGAAACATCTCAAGCCTTTTTATATTAAAGTCCACTCTGCAAGGAAATTTGACCACATCCCCTAGGAAGCTAAATTAGAATTTGATGAGAGTATGGGGCAGTGGTAAAATTATTTTTTTTTATTACCGGTTCTGTGGGCATGGCTTGGTGGGCATGGTGTGGCTTGGTGGGCATGGCAGGGGAAGGATACTGCAAAATCTCCATTCCCACCCCACTCCAGGGGGAAGGATACTGCAAAATCCCCATTCCCTCCCCACTCCTGAGGCCAGCCAGAGGTGGTATTTGCCAGTTCTCCGAACTGCTCAAAATTTTCACTACTGGTTCTCTGGAACCTGTCAGAACCTGCTGGATTTCACCCCTGGTATGGGGATATAAGTATGTGCAAACCAGGAAATGTTTTTGTTGTCCTTAGACATTTCTTTGTAATATGCCCAGATGGCATATCAACAAATATTTTGACACCTGGCAATTTTCTAGAAGCTTCACTTTATTCTTTGACAGTCCTAACTGAGTGGATCCATTTCCCTTCTTGTAATTCTTAATGGAGCTATCCTTTTGCAAAGAAAGATTTAATTAAAGCGTTAGACAAATTTCATGGTGCCTTTATTGGAGTGTCTGTTGCATTCTCTACATTGAGGGAGATCATGAGAAGAGACTGAGTGTCATAAAGACACCATTTAAGATCCAAAGCCATAGCTGTCTGACCTCCAGATTCAGGGCAAATGTTGTGGTACAGTTGCCCCTTTCTAGATAGCATTGATTGACTTCAACCTTGTTTGGTTTCAGGCTTCCTATCCTCCTTAGGCATGCCAGCTGCCAGAAGATGTCATTCACAAAGCTGGCTGATTCAGCCAGAAACACATCTTGCTGAATTACCAATAACATTAACAACCCACAAAACATTTGCTTAAAAAAGGATCAGATTATGTGCTGAAATCTCATGGAAATCTGATTGGGTGACATAGGGGAAATAACATACATAGGGAATTGGCCTTTTGATACACAGTATTTGGTTACAACTCTTTAATCACTTAGGCTGCTTTTCTTCATCAGTTAAAATATGCCAAGCATTTTATAGACTGTTTGTAGATTCTTTCCACAGCCAGGAACACCAGCAGTTGGGTGTTGCTGCTTTGATCAGCCCCTTTTGAACTTGTGTTATGTTGGCACGTAACACCAAAAAAACAAACAAACAAAAACAAATGCTTTCTTCATTCCAATGAAAATAATATGATTTGTGAACACTTGAGCATCAGTCCTTAAGAGAAGAAAAACTAAGATACAACACCTAGAAGAGAATACACCTCCCATCATTTTCAAATGATGTTAATAGAATAAAAGATCCCTTTTAAAGGAAAACAAATTGCCAATGACCAGGACCAGCCCAGCCCTAACGTTTGCTTACCTGTTGCTATTCAATGCCTTGACCTGCCAGTGTAACACATAAGATTTCACTTGCTTTTCTTGCCTTTATTTTGAAAAAAGAAGAGGTTATTATTTTCCCAGGATTAAACAGTGAGTTCTTTACCTAAGCTTTCAGTCTAATGGATTATGGATCCAACAGGTCATGTTGAACCTTCCCTATTTAAGGAGTATTTTAAAAAGAAAATGGCTACTGTCTTGAAAGTACAATTCTCAGAATTCTGGGACTGGAGAAAACTTGTGCAGATGTTTGGGTTAAGACAAGACATTAAAGGGAACAGGCAAAGCAACCTTGTGGGATCGAAGGGAGGAGATTTAATGGTAGAAGAAATATCATTTTCTAAGCCCTAGCCAAGGAAGAGTTATTTTCTTTTTATAATAGTGTTGACTTTTGTGGCCAGCATCAATTAAATGGTGATGAGATTTCAGGCTAAACGGGCGCTGTCTGACTTTTTGATAACTTGACATTTCACTGGCAGCTGTGGCCAGCATTTTCAGAGGCTAAGTGAACTGCTCAGTAGCATAATTCTCAGCTGTTCTGACTGATGTTTGATCATACATTCAAACTGTGCTCTAGATTATTTCATGGTAATGAGAGAAAGATGATTCCTGATTAGTTTTTCATCAATTTCTTAAATGATATACAATGGATCAAACCCTTTCTCTAAGTGAACTCTTGATGTATTCCCGGAACAATGTTTCTTCAATCTTATCCCCACCTCTTTGCTGCCAGGGACATTTTTAAGAAAAATGCCAGAAGATAGGGCTCTCATTCTGCTCAGTGAGAAGTCCTACAGTCTCCTAATGTTGTGGTCCGCCGGCGGCTTGCAGAGCTGGCAGCAGAGTCGGACAGTGAGGACGCTGGGGAGGAACATGGACCAGTCCTGGAGTCTGGGGAAGGCTTGGATGAGGGCTCTGCATCAGAGGCAGAGAAAGGGCCATCTGGAAGGTATGTGCTGCCTCCAGAGCCTCCAGAGTCGGACCTCAGTGAAGCAGAGGAACAGGGGAAGACTATTCCCAGTGCATGCATGTGCAGAGCTGCCAGAAGGCAAGAACAGTTAAAACAAAAGGGACAACTCAGGAGTAGGGCTTGGAGATGATTGGCCCCTCCCATAAGACTTAAAAGAGGATCAAAGGCACGTGGGCCTTTGTAGGAAGCAACGTTGTTAATTCTGCTCAGTTTAAAGTCTGAAGCTCTGTTTGATTCTGGACTCCATGTGGCTTTGCCAATTAGGTCTTTGGCAGCGTATCAAGGGAGATAAAAATGGGTGATCATCAGCCATATCCCGAAGGATTCTTTACAACTATTTGGGACTCATCTGTGAATGAACAGAATTCACAGCTGTAGCAATAAAAGAGGTTTTTGGGACTACTTGTGTGTTTTACTGACTCAGGAAGCCTAGGTCCCTAAGATACTTTGTACTAAGTATCTCAGGAACACCTAAGGTCCCTGGGATACTTTGCAAGGACCACAGAATTATCCTCTCCATCGCTAGTGCTAACTCTAATAAAAGTGGCCCCTTCAATTATGAATAATTTCATATCATAGTTACCAGTGGTGGGTTGCTCCTTGTTCAGATTGGTTCTATAGAACTGGTAAAACAACCAGGGGGAGGCTCCACCCACTGACCCTGACATCATCAGAAGCGATCTGTGCATGCACAGAAGCAAGGCGCGTGTGTGAGTGAAGCAAGCGTGTGTGATCCCATTGCGAACCGGTAGTAAAGGTAAGTAGAACCCACCCCGATAATTACCAAACATGCCCTTTAAATGTTTGCTTTTTTTTATGGAGGGAGAAGGATATTCATAACCATTATGCACTTTCAGGTTTCTTTCAGTGGCTCAACTTTTCTGCTTAATAGAAGTTTAAAGTTTCTGTCAAGGAACTTCATTAAGTTTCCCCTTCTTAGGGGAATTATTTTAGCAATAAATAATTACACACATATATACATACATATATACACAAATACAGGCATACATACCGCATATATGCTGCTCAAGTTGATTGAGGCAGAAACCCAGCTGACTGACACTGGGCCAGTCACTCCCTCTGAGCCCCAGGATAAAGACGATGGCTATGTTTTTTTAAAAAAAATTGTCCTGTATTGAAATTCTCAGTGGATTAGCTAGGGTTTCATCGATTTCCAAAACACTAAAAGATTGAGGTCATCTGAATCTTGGGAGTAGCATGATCAGTCGCATCCCTACTCATGGTGCTCAAGCATGGTGGATAGTTTTATCTGGAGAAGATGATCCTCTTTGCAGTTTTGAACCAGCAGTTTACATTTTACTTAGAAACTCTTGGTAGCTAATGTCACACTGACAATATGAATGTAACACTATTCAAGCATTCTCCCCCACCAGCATGTGGGTTGTTGCATTCTGTACCAAGAGAAGCTTCCGAGTAATCTTGAATAGCTAAAATGGCCTTAATTTACCTATCAAGATTGGTTTTCATCTGATTATCAAAATAGGGATAAGCTCAATGTTAACCTTTACATTGGATTCCTAGAAATCCTTTTGTCAAATAAAGAAGTCAAAGCATAACATAAAGTTACTATTTTCATACAAATCATTACTTCGATCCAATGCCAAGGCATTCAGTTTAATGTATTGCAATTTATAGAATAAGCAGACTTGGTCCCAATCTTAGGTATTATAAAATAAGATTAGAAATAGAAGTTCCAATTCTATTTATAAATCATAAAATATCACCAAACATTATCCTTTGGCCCTCTATCAAAATTCTATTGATCTTTCCAGAAATTCTTATTAGAGAATCTAAAGCCATATTTTAAAGGAAAGGAGAAATAGGGCATCCTCGACATGTACCTCAACATAAATTTAGCCAAGAAGGCATACCATTAATAATCAGCATGTGATTTAGGAGCAGCATAGATTATTATGCTCAGAGTTGCAATATTTTCTACTCATATTTTCTACATTGATGACTCAATGTGTCTACTCAACACGGCACACTTGATATGCAGCCATTAAAAATGAACTTTAGAGACATTTGGGAGTAACAGATACCTGCCTTTTCTTTGTTGCTCTCTGTCTCAGAAACAAAGGCTGTAAAAGAAGAGCAGAAAATGATGTTGGAAGGAACCTGTCAGGCACAAAGGTGCTTTTTCAAGAGGCAACTGAACTTTCTGGTTTTTCTTTGAAGATGTTTCGCTTCTTATCCAAGAAGCTTCTTCAGCTCAAAGAAAAACCAGAAAGTCGAGTTGCCTCTTGAAAAGCACTTTTGGGACAACCATGACCTGATGACTGAGAATCTCCATAGACTGTCAGGCACAGGCAACCAGAACTACTCATGGATAGGCTCAAGCAGATATTTTATTGTTGATCACCTATATTACAAGAACCTCACCAGACTTCTGCCTTCCCTTGGGAAATGGTAGATATAGACCTAAGGATTTGACCTCAGACCTTTCCTCTCCTAAAAAGACTCTAAATTGTAGTCTCTCCTTATGACCCCTGGCAGGAGCCCCGCCCCTTCAAAGGGTGGTTCTGCCATAGAATCACAGTATTGTGTGAATTGCTTGCCCTCTTTGTACTGTTGCAATATACTTCTGGTCAGGGAATTGCTCAGCTAGTGTCCAAATTAAGTCATAGCTTTAAGTAAATAAAGATATTTTACATCAATATATACAGCAAACTAGACAGTCAATCAAATAAGAGCATTATGAGGTATATCACAGAGCACACAGAGGAAAAAGGCGTGGAAAAAAAGGGAAACTCCCCCTTCACACTCACAGCAACCAATCACGGTGCAGATTGCCTCATGTAGGAGCCAGCACTCCCCAACCAATCAGATGTAACTCTGTGTTCTGGCTCACTGCAGAACCTTCCTGCTCCAGTTACTAAATTTTAAACATCTTAACACTTCTCTTGGTTGTATATTAAGGATGGAAAAGTATGGTTTGGATGGCTCCATGGGCTGGGTGATCTGGGATAACCAAATAAAAACCAAGGATGCTTAATAACTACGCATGGAACTGGCAGCATCTCTTTCTAAAACTGGCATAATGTGTCTTTTACGGTGGGAACAAAGATGCTAGATAGGGACTACATAGGGTCCTAGTTTCTTTCACGTCCACAGACTCAAGAGTCAGGATGGAAGCATGCCCCAAAGAGGAAAGTGAGAAGCAGGAATTATATGCTCAGCCCTCTGTTGATACAGCTGTCCAGACATAAACCCCGTAGGCTAATAAAGAACACTGCTGATTACTGAGGCATGATTGTGTCCTAGAAATAAAGTGTCTTGACAGCTCTGCAATCCCTTCCTCCCCCAGTTTCTCAGCACCCTGGTGGCTAAGCCAGCAGAGCAATTGTGACAGCATGTCAATTACACTTAGCATGATGGCAGATCTGGCTGTGGCTGTTCTTAACGTGGAAAATTAGCTCCCAGTTTAACTGCATTAAATAAGCAATGCAAGATAAGGAAGGAGAGAGGAGAAAGAGGAGACTGCAGCTGCTGTCCTTTGTGCTTGCTGTCTGGGGCCAGGGCAATCATTGCAATGAATAAGTAGAAACAATCACAGGAGGTGAACAGATAAGGGAAGCCAGAATGATCCCCCCCTTCATTAAATAAGAGGATAGCCCTAGGGGATAAAGGACCCCTTTATTCTGAAGCTGCCAGCCCCACAAGCCTTTATAGACCAGGAGAGCTTGCAATTTATGGTTTGGCTCTGCTATCAGCTTTGTTGCAGTCTGTAGCTTGGTACTGAGCAATGCCTCTTATAGGTTATTGTTTATGTGCCCAGTCGACAGAAAATAGAAGAACATGATGAGTTCTCACGCATTGCTGCTAAGTGGAGAGCTCCAAGAGCTGCATTGTCTCCAAGGGGACAGCGGCTAGGCCCTTCAGTTGCTAAACTACTCCCGCAGGGCTTTCATTAGGCTTACAGCAGTGATATTGTTTTGATCACATCGGTGGGTGAGGAAAAACTTCCTCATTCAGTCCCCTGAACATCCCAGTGCTTTTCATTGACATCAGGCTTCTGGGTTGCCTGACAGTGCTGGTCCTTGGGCCGTTATAATCGGAGTTTGTTCAGGTAGTCCTCGACGTACGACCACAATTGAGCCCAAAATTTATATTGCTAAATGAGACCATTATTAAGTGAAGTTTTGACCCATTTTAGACCTTTCTTGGCATAGTTAGATGAATCACTGCAGTTGAGTTAGAAACACTGTTGTTAAGGGAATCTGGCTTCCCCATTGACTTTGTCAGAAGAGGGCAAAACATGAGAATGGTTCCTTTTATCACACCTACTCTGCTATCCTAGAGGAATAAAAATATAATTATAAATATGAAACCAGTAGCCATTTCTTTCCTTTCGTGACATTCAAAGACTGTTTCCAGAAGCAATCAAAAATGTAAGATCCAGAGGGGCATTGCTGGCTCACTGTCCGCCTTTCAATGAAATCTGCTGTTCAGAAAAAGTTCTACCAAACTCCTCCTGATCCTTGTAACTACCGTAGTGTAACTAGTGGACTGGAGGCTAAAACATATAAAGAACGGTTGCTGGAATTGAGTATGTCTAGTTTAATGAAAAGAAGGACTAGGGGAGACATGATGGCAGTGTTCCAATATCTCAGGGGCTGCACAAAGAAGAGGGAGTCAAGCTATTCTCCAAAGCATCTGAGGGTAGAACAAGAAGCAATGGGTGGAAACTAATAAATTCTTCTTAATTAAGAAGAAATTTCCTGACAGAACAATTAATCTGTGGAACAACTTGCCTCTAGAAATTGTAGGTGCTCCAACACTAGAGGATTTTAAGAAGAGATTGGACAGCCATTTTCTGGAATAGTATAGGGCAGGAGTGTCAAACTCCGATGCGTCACTCACTGACCACACCCACCCCTGGTTTAACAAACGGGAACAAAGTTGTGATACATCATGTGATGACAACGTGTCATCGCAAGTTTGACACCTGTGGTATAGGGTTTCCTGCCTGAGCAGAGGGTTAGACTAGAAGACCTCCAAGTCCCCTTCCAACTCTGTTATTGTTGTTAGTGTGCCTGCTAAGACCTCCTGAGCTGGTTGGATAACTCAGCCATTATTCACACCTGAATTACGTTTACTTTGGCTCTGCAATGTGGTCTTGTGGAACCATCCTTGAAAAATATACAGAAGCGGCAGTTGGTGTAAGTTAAGCTAAACTGCTAAGTTACATGGCACCATATGGAAAAAAAACTGTCTTTTTTATTCTTCCTTTCTACACTTCTGCTTTTCTTCCTTTTTTTTGCTCTTTATTACTTCTGCTCTTTATTACTTTGTGATAGTTTTATATGTTTTGTAAAACTTTACTAAAAAAAAATCATCTGAAAAAAAAAGGACCAAAGACCTAAACTTAGCATGCACAGGTGCAAGAACAAGTTCATAGACGGTTCTCCATGCAATGTCCCATTCTTTTATTCTCCCCATTCACCATTTCCCCTTCCTTGGGCATGGATCAGTCTTCGCCTTAAAACATATATAGAGATGTATGGCAAAGGAAACTTTTTCCCACTTCTTTCAATGTGATGTCATTTTTTGTGTGTGTGTATGGACATACTTCAAATGGACATCCCAACAGCACTTGCAATAAAGCAATGGAAAATGTCTTCTAGAAATTGTTTATATTTTAAAAAAGGTTACTATGAGGAAATTTATGGGATACATTTATATAAATAAGTTTGTAATTATATAAAAAATAACTAAATAAAATCTGTTCCTCCCCCCACCCCCCTTGACTTTACCTGTTGGCATTTCTTTTCTTTAACCTGGATTATGTCCCTCTATTATATATACATGTTGGTTTCTGACTTTCTGAGTTGTCTATTTTTGGAGGATTGCCCATGTTCTCCTGTGCTATGGCAGCAGTGTGATGTTACCCTCACCACTCTACATTGATTGTTTTGAATATTTTGTTTGATGTATAACCCAATTTTCCTCCAGTTCCTCAAGGAAGCCTCGTAGCATTCCTGCCTTCAAGTATTTCCAGAGGAGGTTAGGCTAAGGGAGAGTAGCTAGCTTACATCTACCAAGATTTGGTGACTGTGGATTTCAGCCTTTGTTTCCCTGATCCTAAGTCCTGCAGCAAATACATAAAAAGAGCCTGAAGCCCATGCAGCTCCTTTCACTCAAACCAAATTATGTGTGAATTGTTTGTTTTAAAAAGTCTTCGGGTTAAAAAGTCTTTTGGGACGTTTCCCATAAATATGCTCATATAATAATATAATAAAAGACCATTTAAAATCAAAGCATTATCAAAAAAACAGCCCCTGGTGTAGAAAGAGAGGTTGTTCGGAAGAATAATCATAACTCTTGCGGCATGGTTTCAACAGCAAGATTTCCAGGAATGAGAGCAGAGAGATGCTACGGATGACCTTTCCTTTCAGCTTGCTTAGAAACTGTCCACATGAGTGATTCATTGAGCCATTGCATTGCTGGGGTGATATATGGTATAGCCTGTCCACAAGAAAGACACCGTGATGTTGGTGCTGGAAGCTATAAATTCCTACTGTGAATGGCCTCTAAGTGTTGATTCACACATTGCATAATCTATAAAAAGAGGAGGCTTTGGTGTGGGTGAGGGAAGAAAGCAGGCTGATGGAGTGGTTCAGGTCCTGGACCAGACAGAGCGAAAAGGTAAGTTTTAGTCCTCGCTTGGGCATAGAAAGCCAGCTGGGTCCAGTCACTCTCTCTCAGCCCAACCTACCTCACAGAATTTTTTTGTTGTGCAGTAAATAGAAGTCAGGAGCATTATCTATGCTACCTTGAGTTTTTCCAAATAAAGATATTAAATCTCATGATAAATAATACATAAAAATAAACTATATAATGAATGGATGATAATGTAAGTTTTGCCAAATTCGCTCTTGCAAAGAACTGTTGCCATTGGTAGCATTTCAGTCTGATTGTACCTGGGACAGGTGCCCATGGAGAAATCCAGACAGACTCTGGAACTGAGAAACAAGAGGCCTATCTGAAATGTTTAGGAGACCTAGCAAGATGTTCACTGATTCCCTTCTCCTCATTCCCTGTCAACCCTTCCTCAAGCACAGAGGAACAATCTGGGCTCTGAAACATCCCCAGGCTAGTATGGCAAGCATAACATCTTCCCATTTTGTTCAGGGCAATGTCTTTTTCTTGGCTTGAGATGGACATCTTAAGAGAAGAATCTCTGCCTTGAAATCCTCTTCACAGCAGAGAAACTTTCCCTTAAAAGAATGTATTTCTGAGGATCAACAAACAAAGTTAATCATACAGGTGATATTAAGAATTTATGATGAAAATGAACCAATATCCACTATTCTTTGGAATCTCAGATAAAATACAAATGCATTATTATATTTAAAATGTTGGTTGTCTTTCCCTCCCCTGTCCAACCTGCCAGGACTATATTATTTTATTTACCGGTATGTGTTATTTGTTTTATTTCATTGTACTTATAAGATTTTGATGGCTGTCCATATTAATAACAGCTCTGGGTGGCTCACAAGAATGAAATCCCATAACCATAAAATCATAAACCACAAAATTAAAAAAAACCCCACAAAACCCAATGGTGCCTCAGTCACTCCCATGGGATGCCCCACAATAAACTCCAGATATTCTCATTTGGATATCCCCATAGCAAATGAAAGAAACAAGCGAGTTCTTCTTATTCACACTAGGTTGATTGAATTTAGGAAATTCATTCCACTCGTGTTTTTCTTTTCCCTGACTGTATCATCCCTTCTTGTCCCAGGTTGCCTGATATGGCACTGAAAACCTGGCAGTGCTTAATGGGTCTATGAGGGTCAGTTGGGAAGACTGTGTTGTGTGTTTCTGTCTTTGTGTATATGTGAAGCTTTTCCTCCCTTCACTGTGGAGATGGGACAGGTGACCCTGAGATTCCTTCCCACCAAACAGTTTTATTAAAGATTTCCCTCACACATATGTGCTAGTCGTTCCCAACTCTAGGGGGCAGTGCTCATCTCTGTTTCAAAGCCGAAGAGCCAGCGCTGTCTGAAGACGTCTCCATGGTAATGTGGACGGCATGACTAAATGCCAAAGGCACACGGAATGCTGTTACCTTCCCACCAAAGGTGGTCCCTATTTTTCTACTTGCATTTTTTATGTGCTTTTGAACTGGTAGGTTGGCAGAAGCTGGGACAAGTAACGGGAGCTCACCCCATTATGCGGCACTAGGGATTCAAACCACTGAACTGCTGACCTTTCGATTGACAAGCTCAGCGTCTTAGCTGCTGAGCCACCGCATCCCATGACAGTTTTATTACTCAGCGCAAATTAAGCAACCAGAACAGAAAGACTCTACTAGAACATTTGAGGCTTCTCTAATTTCCCAGCCTGAATTTTACAAGGCTATTCATATTAGCCAAGCAAGTAAAACATTCTGACATTAGTCGTCCTTTTCAACCCCTCTCCTCACATTCACTTATAGGTTTTACCAAATCCAAAGTCCTCAGTAGCTCTGTCTGAAGTAGCAATAAAAGATGTTGTTTGTGCTCTTGGATATGGTAAAGATTTCCAACTCAAGGAGGGGAAGAGATATTGACTATGCTAGGCAGTGCAGAGGGCATCGTGGTTGTGCTAGCCATAATGGCTAATCTCAGAAGGGAGAAAAATTTAGTCTTTCACATCCATGGCAGCTGAGAGCCAGACAAGCCTTTACAATATCCAGCCTCTTCTACTCTCGCTCTCTCTCTCTCTCCCTCCACAGGCTGAGATTTGACTTCAGAAACAGCAGCCAGCGGATTGGTCCAGACTTTTCTTCTCTCTCTCCCCTACATTTTGCCCGTCCCTCAACATTCTCTCCAGCACAGATTGGGGGAGCTTTGAGACTCTCTCTCTCTGTTTGTGTCTGTGACAGGAAGGAGTGTAAATAAAGAGAAAACAAGCAGGGAGACTTTGAACACAGTTGCAGTTCTCCTAGTAACTAGACAAAGTTGGTGACAAGAGTGCAAGTGGCTTATAAGGCAACAGTGGAAAACGAGACTGCTCCCTGAAGCCAGATTGCCTAAAAACCGGCAAGCTTTCTTCTGTTGGTGTTTGGGACTTGAGAGTTTTGCCTCCACCCATCTGCAAGATCCAGAGAAGCATGTCTCTGGCCGTGAAGAAGAGCCAAGTACGCCTGGTGTTTCTGGGGGCAGCCGGGGTTGGCAAGTCTTCCCTCATCCGGCGATTCCTACAGAACACATTTGAGCCAAAGCATCGCCGGACAGTAGAGGAGATGCACAGCAAGGAGTATGAGGTCAGTGGAATTACCATCAAGGTGGAGATCTTGGACACAAGTGGTAGTTATTCATTCCCTGCGATGCGCAAGCTCTCCATCCAGAACAGTGATGCTTTTGCCTTGGTCTATGCTGTGGATGATGCAGAGTCCTTTGAGCGTGTGAAGACTTTACACGAGGAGATCCTTGAGCTGAAAGAAGATAAGTTCCCACCGATTGTAGTGGTGGGCAATAAGGCTGAAGCTGGTGGGGTTAGGCAAGTATTGCCTGAAGATGTTCTCTCCTTGGTGGAGCTTGACTGGAACAACCGTTTCCTGGAGGCATCTGCTAAGGAGAATGAGAATGTGATGGAAGTTTTCAGGGAGCTGCTTCAGCAAGTCAACCTGCCCAGCCTGCTGAGCCCTGTTGCGCGGAGAAGACGTGAGACTTTCTCCAGTGAAGCCCCCCTGAGGCCCCCCATGAACAAAGCAAATAGTTGCACCGTCTGTTGAATGTGAGAATGTCAGCATCAAGATGATGTTTTGTTTTGTTTTGTTTTGTTTTGTTTTGTTTTGTTTTGTTTTGTTTTGTTTTGTTTTGCAAAACCTAGTCACTATCAGTATGGGATGTGGTCTGTAAACAGTGTCATACCTCTAAATCCAATGTGATCTCCTCACCAAATTAAGGCTGTAATTTGTAAAGTGGAAGAGGTGCCTCCTGTATGACACAGAGCTCTAGGAGTAAGCTCGGCTAGGCTAAAGGAGGGAATATGGGTCAGTTGGCTAATGTCTGAAACAATATTGCAAGGTACAGAGCATGAACTGCAAAGGTGAGCATTTGAGGAATCTCTTAAGGAGCATTTCATTCTGGGGGCATCTACTGACGGTTTGTATTTGCAGATGGCTGAGTAGACGTTGTTTCAAGAGGGGGAAGGTAGACAGTTTCATATGTTTATTGAACAGCAGATGTGTGTGTGTTGCTTCCTAGACTACAGTGCTTTTTTATTTCTAATGTTTGCATGAATATGTCCTTGCACAGATTATGTTTACACTGAGCTAAACCATTTCGGTGACATCTCTGCATCTATACTGTAGAAAGAGATGCATCACCCAGTGGATCAGTTGGCCTGAACATGCTTTTGATTTTCTTAGAAATAACTTTTCAAAGCTTGTATCCAATAAAAGAAAAGTCAAACCCTGCCAGTAACTCTGCCAGATGCACACTGTATTTGCATTCTTCCTGTAAGAGGTGTAACTACAAGAGGAACATGTCACCAGTTTCTGTTGCACTGATTTCTACATTCTGCTTTCTGCTTTTGTTCTCATGCATTTGTAGGTCATGCACCTGCTGAGCTTGTGTAGATTTCTATGCTCTTAGGATTTCTGGGACAGATACAAGTCTGAGAAGTTGCCCCTTAGGAGACATCAATTTCAGTACTTTCTTAGTTACACCCTTGTGGGCATAGACTCTGGGAATATCTTGTTCTCTCAGCTGGATTTCTGCAGAATGAGAGTGATAATAATCCCTCTTATTGATTAGGAAGCTAGGAAAGAAATGCTGTGTGTTATCTCAAGACATTACATCTATTTGCTAGGATAAAAATCCCAGTAGCACCAGGAAGGCACCATTGTGACTGACGTGCTTTGGATTTCAGTTCACTTAAGCTATGTAGATTAATAAGAAGTACTTCTAAGCTCTATAAAAAGAGGAACTAGGTATAAATTTGTTCTGTGTTTGTCACAGCAGAAAAGAAATAGTGTGTATTTTATGAAGAAATTATTTTTCATACTGCAAAACAAAGCCATAAATACGGTAAACTGAGAGTAAACAAAATTACAGTGGATGGTGAACATAAGATGTTCTAGTAATCTTCATAAATTAAACCAGAGTAGTGGATTACCCATTGAACTATCCCATTTGTATTTATTTAAGCATTTATGAGTCAAAGTAATTTCCCTACTTCTGGCTGCTGCTCCCTCTGGTATTTCAATTCCCAGTTCTTTTCACTAGCTGTGATTCTAGCAGATGAGTCTGTCATTCTCTCACATAGCCAGTCCAAAACATAAGCACTATTTCTCTCTTCTGGGTTATTTGGTGAATACCCAGTATAATAGGAAGATATTGGATGCCTCACCTGTCCACCTGTTCAGCGTTTGTGTGCATTTCCGGCCTTGAGGGATGAAACAAGGTAAGATACTTCCTTCAGGGCTGGCTGCTAGTGAAGGAATAATTGTGTTAAAATGATAATGGGTGGCTGAAGATTTCCTCCATGTATGCTCATTTTGCAGATTATGGTAATACCTGTATCCTGATTGGTTGTGGGGAACTATTGAAGATCATATATGGGAATCAAGCAGTACATTTCTCAGGAGAGTCTTGCTACTGGCATGGTTCCAGGGAGAATGTGCTATGACTCTACCATGCAGAAGCAGCACAAGGTCCTCCCAGAAGAGGGAGCTCTAGGGATGTTGTGTGAAGGACAAGAACATGCATGAGACAGCCTTCTATTAGAATGAACTCTGGAGGAATAGCCAACACTCCGGAAGATAGGGTTAAGATACAGAAGGATGTTGACAGACATTGGCATCCAATGTTGACAGAACATTGGGTGCTATCTAACAAATGAAATTCAATGATGAAAAAAGTAAGGTTCTACATTTAGGCAAGAAAAACAAAATGCACAGGTGCAGTATATGTGGTACCTTGCTCAATAGTA
>JANHZT010006037.1:279485-293811 GCA_032468215.1 Stegonotus admiraltiensis | reverse complement strand
TATCGTCCTGTCTCCAACCTCCACTTTGTGGCAAAGGTTGTTGAAAGTGTGGTGGTGCGACAGCTTCCCCAGTACCTGGATGAAGCTGTCTATCTAGATCCGCTCCAGTCGGGCTTCAGGCCTGGGTATAGCACGGAAACGGCATTGGTCGCATTGGTCGATGATCTCTGGAGGGCTCGGGACAGGGGTTGTTCCTCTTTCCTGGTCCTATTTGATCTCTCAGCAGCTTTTGATACCATCGACCATGATATCATGCTGCACCGGCTGGAGGGATTAGGAGTGGAGGGCACCGTGTTGCTGTGGTTCTACTACTTTCTCTCTGACTGGTCGCAGTTTGTGTTGGCAGGGGGGCAGAGATTGACCTCAAGGCGCCTTGTTGGGTGCCGCAAGGTTCACCCCTCTGTTCAACATTTATGTGAAGCTGCTGGGTGAGATCATCCATGGTTTTGGGGTGAAGTGCCACCAGTACGCTGACAATACTCAGCTGTACATCTCCACCTTGGACCACCCCAATGATGCCCTTGACATGATGGCCCATTGCCTGGAGGCCGTGCGGATCTGGATGAGGAGAAACAGGTTCAGACTCAACCCCTCCAAGACCGAGTGGCTGTGGCTTCTGGCGTCCCGGTATAGCCAGCTGATACCATCTCTGACTATGGGGGATGTAACTTTGGCCCCCACAGAGAGGGTTTGCAACAATGTCCTCCTGGATGCACAGCTGTCTTTAGAAGATCATGTGACAGCCGTGGCCACGGGGGCTTTTTATCAGGTTCGCCTGATCCACCAGTTGCGCCCCTTTTTGGATCGGAACTCCTTGCGCACGGTCACTCATGCCCTTGTTACTTCCCGTCTGGACTACTGTAATGCTCTCTACATGGGGCTCCCCTTGAAGAGCACTCAGAGGTTCCAACTGGTCCAGAATGCAGCTGCACAGGTGATTATGGGAGCGACATGGCGCTCCCATTTAACACCTCTCCTGTGCGAGCTGCACTGGCTCCCGGTGGTCTTCCGAGTGCATTTCAAGGTGTTGGTTACCATCTTCAGAGCTCTCCATGGCTTAGGACCTGGGTACTTACGGGACCACCTTCTGCCACCGATCACCTCCCACCAGCCAGTATGATCCCACAGAGAGGGACTCCTCGGGGTGCTGTCAGTCAAACAATGTCGACTGGCAACTCCCAGGGGGAGGGCCTTCTCTGTGGGGGAAACTGCCCTCTGGAACAAATTGCCCCCAGAATTACAGATGATCTCTGACTTACACACCTTTCACCGTGCCCTCAAGACGTTATTGTTTCAACAAGCTGGGCCGGCCTAAATATTAAGATTAATTTTAAATGGGGTGTTCTTTGTTTTATTGAAGTGGGCCAAATTATTTAATACTTTTAAAATTGTTTTAAATTTTATATGTGTTGGTTTTATTCTGGCTGTACACTGCCCTGAGTCCTTCGGGAGAAGGGCGGTATAAAAATTATATTAATAATAATAATAATATGACTCGGACATTGCAACTGAGAGGTACAATTCCTCTCTCATGATTTTGAAACAGGTACTGGTCATCTTCCTACATTATGGGAACTCAAATGTGAGTTCAAAAAAAAAGTGCAAAAATGTGCAAAAAAACAAAAAAGAATATTTGCTTATGGACACCAACACTTAGCACACAGAACTAGTAGCAGGGGATGCATTCATACAGTCTGGTTTGTCTTACCCCTTTAAACTCTTACAACCATTTTATCCCACTCTGTCATTCTCCTTGCTGATACCACTCTGGTAACAGTCAGTGTGCCCAACAAGCCAATCAGGGTTCTAGCTACCTGACCAATGGGGGAAGGCAAAGATTGACTGTCTCTTCTCCCATCCTTTGGTTGCCTTCCCCAACAAAGGTTAACTCAAAAGTTTAACTCAATTTAAAAAGCTTAGGGAAGTGTTGCTTTGGGACTGCTGGGCCACGTTCTTACCATGGTTAGGTACACTAAGAGTTTCCACACTGTTCCGACCTTTTACAATAAAACTTCTCAGGTTCTTATTCAGAAAGCAGGAGAATCTATAAGGAAATCAACATACAGTCAGTATTTCCAAATATGAGTTCAGGGAAATAAATTCTTCATAACCCCCCTTCGCCAAAAAAATAAAAAGGTGAATGTGGATTTGAATTTGTGCAGTCTCATGTAACAGGATGAGAAGCTGTGGAGGAGGGTGCCCATGAGGAGGCCATGCTGTGATTCAACTTTTATTCTCCAAAGCTGCTTCAAGGTAGGCAGCAGCAGAATAATTCTTCAACATAATTGTGTTTTCCCCCCCTGTATTGAGCTTAAAGATGCAGCTGCTTTAAGAAACTTAACTCCAAAGCACCTTTTTAAGAATCAGACGCAGAGTGCTAGATGCACATGCTTATTTAAGGTACTGATATTTTTCTTGTCATATGGTGGAAATCTTTGCAAATGTATATCTGACTCCTTCCCCCTGGCTTTCACAGATTAGTGGGCCTCTATAACAATATGATTACAATTTCTAGTCTCAATCTCAGGAATCACAGCAGCCCCATCAATATATCATCAGTTTTGTTTCTGGCACAGCGATGGGGGAACAGAAAAGTGCAGCAGAAATCGCATCAGCCTACCTTAGCCACTAGAAAATATGAGCACTCAATAGATTTTCCCCTGGTAATGTAGCTTTATCTAGGGATGCACAGGCAATCTGGGGCAACTAGAAATGTTATCTATTAGCCAAATAATCTTAATTTTGTTTGCATCTAATTCCTGAAGTGTTGCAACTGCAGTTAATACATTAATGACTGCAATGATTTTCAATAGGGCTGTAATCTTTATTGCTTCTCCCTTGTAAATTACCACAGGAAAAGCAAAAGATGTGTGGAAAGACAGAGAGGCCTAAGTAGGTCAGAAAATGACAACTACATACAAAATTGTTGTACCGTATGCCCAATTTTGAACTCAAATCAACTACTCCCTCTAGTGACTTTCTCTGGAAGTATTAGTTAACATACAACCAATAATGCAAATGTTTGTAAGTGGTCTTGCATGCATATTGTATCTCCAACTAGTGTAGATCTGTGGACAGCATCAAACTAATATACATCTCTCCTAATCAATACTTAAGACATTTAAATATATCATTTTGCTAATCTGCGCAGGCTAATTTGCATTTTAGATTTAGGCATGGACACTTTAGAGCAGGGGTGTCAAACTTGCAGCCTGCGGGCCGGATGCGTCACACGCTGGCCATGCCCACCCTTGACTTAACAAAGGGGAAATACATCACCTGACGATAATACATCATCGTGAGTTTGACACCGCTGCTCTAGAGCATAAAATATATACATTGTTTGCAAAACTTGAGTGTTTTAATTTAAATTTTAGGATTTGTCTCTTTAAAAGCAACAACTGTGGAAGGATAAGAAGTCTGCTGGCAGCTAAGAGTGTTTTATTTTGAGCTGCAAGTCTATTTCCCCACTAGAGGTTTATGGCATCTTAAATCTAGGTAGAACATGCTGGCTGGGGAATTATGGGAGTTGAAGTCCACATATTTTAAAGCTGACATGGTTGAAACACACTGTTCCAGGATCACCCAATCAACATTGTGCTACGATTAAATAGGGAAAACATCAGTAGAAAAGGAATGGGGCTTTGACTTCATCACATTTTTTTGGAAACAACTCCATCACAATTTTTTTGATCCCTTGTGGATACTTTTATCCTAAGGTTAATTCATCAGTGAATCTGTAATATGCAGATTTGATATGCGTTCCCTCTACTGTCTCCTCCACATCACTGATACAAATGTTAAAGAGTAGAGGCCCAAGGATGAGCTTTGAGGCACCACACTTGATGTCTTCCTTAATGAATATTTTGCAACTAAATCTTAAATAAACACACATTACAGTATTTAAATAAACTTATTTCATACACTGGAACTGAACTAAGTCAGATTCATAAATCAAGTGCTATATAACTGGATATTTTATTTTTTCAAAATAATTTGAAACAGTAAGTGATATGCAATGAATTCTCCTTCTGATTGCAAAAGTCTTATTTTCATAGTCACTTACATTGCTTTTAAATGAATATTGACGAGAACTAGTGATATACCTCTGACATTTTGAGTTTGACCCAAAGTATCATAATTACCGGTATTTGGAAGTATCATCTGAGTTATCAAATCACAATATTCACATTTTTGTAAAAGATATACTGCCTTTGATATTTACCAAATTGGGGCTTCTATATCACTGTGTATTACAGGTATTTCAATAATCCTACGAATTTTAAAAAATGGCCTGGAAATTTTTAGTCAGTACAATTGTGTACTGACTAAATTGTAGTAATCTGAGAGACAACCATATAATTACCTTGTATGAAGAAGGAATTCAGATGAAACTACTAAAGGACTTTCAAAAAGTGCACAATAGGTTTGGACGTGATAGAGGAAACTAGATTTACATAGATATTTTCTTGATTATAATAGGCCACGATTGGTTTCATAGTGTTGAATCCAGATTTAATGAGTAGTCCCATTAAAACAATGAGTTTACTTTCCCTAATAAGACTGGTAACTGCAAGATAAAGGCAATGAACATCAACCATTAAGAAGATCAACATTTTTCCAGCAATATTTTTGTACAGCAGCCACATCCAATCTCCTTGATGTCATCTAATAGTTCCTGTAATTCTTACTTGACACATACTGAACCTCTAGGGCCAGTCCTCAACACTGCTGAAAGAGAAAGGTGTGTCAATAGCTCTCATAACTACACTCCTCTTGCTGGCTGAGAACTTCTTCCAGATCAGTACTGCAAAAAGGAGAAGGAAGAGACCTAAAGAATTAGACTCCACAGTGAACCTCCACTGGTCTGAGATTTCCTGATGGAAAATTTTGACCCTGCTGATACCTCTATCTGGCATTAAAAAGTAGGATTGATACAATTTAGCTATATATGACTTTTGCTCCCTAAAGCCACAAGCTGGCCCCATTTTGTAAACTAACAGTCTTGGCTAAGCACATGCTTAAATTCCTACTTATGATACATATCGTATGGTGATGGGTATGCAGCTTGTTTGACAACAACAGCTGATCTGCCTTGTGTCAATTGGTGTCAGCTCCTTGCTCACAGAAAGGAAGCCCACAGAGCATGACCAAGGCTTGGCTTTCCCCACCTCTCAAGATCAAAGAGCAGTAGAAACTAGCATGCTGGAGCAATCCAAGTAGAAGGGAGAGCTGCAGGGGCTACCCAGCCTCTGCTTTTATATCCTTCCTCCAATGGAACAAACCAGTTGCTTTCAGATTGATAAGTGATGATCCTAAATCATCAGAATAAAACCTGCTGAAGCTTTTCTATGCGACAGAGGGAGAAGCATAAGCAGTGAGCAATTTCATTGCCTATGTACTTGGAAAATGAACGTTAAAATGAAACAAAGCAGTTCTACATTGCCTTATCTTACAAATTCCTCCAATTTGCTCCCTGTATACCTGCTGTTACAAACCCCAAGACTCCAATGGATATAGAACATAGTAACTTAGCTACAGATAGGTATTAACTGGTCCACAGAATAATACCTATTTTATCCTGGGGCTGGTATTCCAGGAACAATTTAAGAATGCTGGTGATCACCTAACCTGTTACCTTCAGAACTGTCTTGTTTTGGTTAGAATCTGCCTGTCCCCAGCAGTCTAGGTAAAGTGAGATATTGATACCCACTCCCAAGAGTTCAAGGAGGCAGGGGGCCACAAAACACCTTCTCAACAGTAGCAGCTTCTGTGGAATTCTCTGCTGTTTTGCCCTCCTATATTTTATCACGGAGGAAGAGGAAAATAATCCTGTCAGAGGTATAGATCACCAAAACAAGTCTAGAATGTATAAAGGCACTTCAAATTTATGCCTGAAATATGAACAAGAAAGGATATTTTATCATGTTTGTTGGAAGTGTAAAAAAGCTAGAAAGTTATGGACATACATTGATTTAGAGGATTTTAAAGACCGAGACTAGTTTTCTTTTGGGATTCATGGACAGTCAGAAAAATGTCATGGAACTTTGTTTTTGTACATGCTAACTGCACCAAGATTATTGTATGCACAATGTTGGAAAGACTCAACACCCTCCATAATGAACGTTTGAATATGATGGAAGTTGCTGAGGTGGCTAAATAGATTTTTTTTTTATCAGAGAAAAGACTCTACTTCTCTACATTTACTGCTGACTGGAAACCCCTTAAGGACTTCTTGTGTAGAACAGATAAAATACACTTATGATTTATGGTTTAGATCAGAGGTCCCCAACCTCTGGGCTGTGACCGGTACCAGTCCATGGCCTGTAAGGCACTGGGCTGAACAGTTGGAGGTGAGCAGTGGGTGAAATCTAAGTTGTGCGCTCCTCCCGTTGGTCCATGGAAAAATTGTCTTCCATGAAACCGAGCCTTGGTGCCAAAAAGGTTGGGGACTGCTGATTTGATTATTAGACAGGGTAGATTATACTAAGAGACCTAATTGTAACCACAGAGTTAACAGGTAACTTTATAACTGTACTTAAAACTGCTATCAAGAAAATCAGAAGCTACCCGTACTTTTCTTTTTAGCACTTTTAGCTTTGTCTTTATTATTTATTTTATATTAATATGTATTAGTGTTTAATCTTTTAAAAAATTCTTTAATAAAACAATGGAGAGTCCTTAGGAATTGACATCAGTGGAAGATTTTTTTTTTTAATATTGTAAGCTGTCTAGATTCTAGGGAGTTGGCATACAAACTGATGTAATGCATACATACATTCTAATAGGAAAAGTGCAATTTCTTTCCAATATTAACAGAAAGGAATCAGTGTTGAAAATACTGTACATACATTACATCATAACAGTAAGGAATATAACCCTGACTGGTTAATTATGTAATATTTAGAACATATTATTTGGTGAGTTTAAACATGAAAATATCTGCCAGATTTCCTGTGGTACAATATTTGGCAGTGTTCCCTAAAAGGCCTTTTGCCACTGGTTGTCCTAGTTAGGTGTGATCAGTTAAAAGAAACAAACACCCATTTCTTAAGTCAAAGTAATGAGGACATTCCATAGTCCTGCAGGACACAGATGATCTTTGTCCTTTTTTCAGGGCTCCTGAACGTATTTTCAGACAAAGCAGGATTTTGAAGCTACCTCTCTTTTTATTTTTAAAAGGCCAATGGAACTCATCTGGAAGACCAAAGGCAATCTTGTAAATGAGAATCTGGTGCTTTGGTTTATGATCTAAAATAGTATTAAGAAAATTGAGCTATGCTGGAATTCTGATGTGTCAACGTAAGTGTCCACAAGCTAATTTAAAATGACAACAGTTGTGAAAATCAATACACTAGCATTCTATATTAGCATCCCCCCCCCCAAATGTATGGACCTCTCTCAAAAGTCCAAGTTATTATAATTACTACAGGGAAATCCTAAATATGAGATTTTACATGTTACTGTTGACCCATCTGAGAGTCCTTCTGGTCACTTTGTTGACTAAAACAGAACTATTTACAGATTTCTTTTAAAAAAAACCTCATTCCAACATTTATACCAATCCTCCTGTTGTGGAACACACACATTGAATAGAGTACTGTACACATAACAATTTTTAAAAATGGGTATTTCATTATTTAAGCTAGATCAAGATAAAACATGTAAGTAGTCTGAGTTAGCTTAAAAAGTAAACATGGCTTTGGAGTGTATCACCCAGAAAACCTGACTTTCATGCTGAATTTCTTATTGTAGCCAAGAAAAAACCTTAGTGTTTTACAAATCCTTTTCTTTCTGGAAGCTGTATAAAAGACATAAATATCTATGTTGATGTAATATTTTGTCACAGGAAAAAAAAGCAAGCTCCCACACAAATAAATATAAAGAAGGAAAAAAAAAGTCTTGGCAGCATTGGTATACCTATGAATAATATTTTGTTTGGAAACCTCCCAGTTATAGATATGGAAATATAAAATTTGTTGTCAAAGAAATCTAAAGCAAAAGGAATACTAGCCAGAAATATGACAATATGTTTGTTAAGTATATAGGTTGAATTATGAGTGATTTTTCTCCATAATATGTCAGAGACAAAAAAAGAAAAGAAAAAAGGGGGAGAGAAACAGCATTTAACAAAAATACAATTACTTTACAGCTTTTTCATATAAAAATCCAATCCTATCTTATATTGCGAAATTGAAAAGGCAACTAACAAACATAAATAACACCACTAAGCAATCACAAGCAGCAAGTCAACAATCTGTAAATTATAGCATACACACATTGAAAGTGACATTTTAATCATTTTGGATATTTGCTGGCTGAACAATTAACAGGTAATGAATGGGGCAAGCCTTAGAAATGCTAGGAGATTATCTGTTAACAGTCATCTCTGTACACAAGAAAAATACACATGCCTTCTTAACAGCCAAGAAAAACTGCAATTTATTAAGTTTCAAAGAATCTTCGTACTCTTGAAAGCAACTTCTGGTGCATGTTTTTAACAATCACATTCTATGAGGAGAAATAACATTAAAAGCCACAAACTTTTAAAAACTTTTCATCTCAGAGTTACAGACATCTTGAGTTCAAAATTAAAGGCAAAACATTAAAATAAAATAAAAAATAAAAATTCAACAGGAATTATTTTAAAAATGTCCATCTCCAATTTCAAATGATTGTGAGTTCTTTTTCTACAATTCATTACTAAATTTTAGCATGGAAAATTGTATTGACTATTTCAATCCGCACATAGGCACATATGTATTTTATATATAAATATGTGTGTGTGTGTGTATCTGTATGTGTGTTAAAAGAGAGATATATACACAATACATATGTAGAGTGCGTGTAATGAGAATGAGATGCAATCGCTCTGAGAAAAGGGTATTCAGCTAAATACACTACGAAAACTTGAGAAAACACAAGTCTGGAACCCAATCTGTGCATAGTTCATGATCCTCTAAAAAAACCCAGCTTTTGTTGATTTGCAATTTTGCAGGACCCTTTTTAATTCGACAAAACCATTAAAAAGCTAACCTTGAACAAAACAAAACAAAACAAAACGTAATGCACAAGTTTCCTGATCCAAGCAGTCAGGGAGCACAATGTTCATATAATTTTTAAAAACATACTCAAAGGGTATGTTATTCCATTGTCTTTCTTCCTTTCAAAACAATCAAAAACATTGATCATTTTTAAACATAAAGCAATTTTTTTAATATATAAAGCACTCTTCAAACATCTATTTCTTTTGAGTCCATTATTTGGTAAATATGTAACTGCTACACATTAGATTAGGTATTTTTCTTCTTCTCTTACTGTCTTTTTTATTTTGTTTTTTGTTTTTTTTAATAATATCTTCAGTGCTAGGAGTTGGGTTTAAAAAATACATGAAATGGTGTGGAGTTGCTCCTCGGGAAACCCGGCTTTCCTGAGACATCTTCCACCATGTGCAAGATAGTGATCACAATATTTTTCGCCACTCTGACGAAGATGAGGGGAAAAAAAAAAGAGTACACAGCAATGGCCAAAGAAAAGGATCAACAACAACAACAGTAACAACAACAGTAACAACAACAAACACTGTTCAATCCCAGAGCTCTGAAGTAGCATATCTTCATTCTGAAAATAGGTTTCTTTATGATGGAAGTCTTTTTTTTCTTTTTTTTTAATTCCTTTTTTTATTTTAAAGTTTGAAGGAGGAAAAAAAAAAGGTTTGTAAACAGGTGGGAGCTGAAATCGTAGGCTCCTCCAAAAGCAGTCAAAACCTATGTCCAAGTGCTTGTTTCTGTTCCAGCTTGCAGGGAACCATCCACTCTTTACAAGTATTTATGGCCACAGTTCAACAAGAGTTTTTTTTTCCTTTTTTTTTTAAACTTTATATTCCGAATGAGAAAAAAATGGTGCAATACTCCGGTAATTATTTTCTTGCATTAGTCCACAATAAAAAGCTGCTAAAGGTAGATATACATATTACTCTCCAGAGATACACACTGTAAGTTTTTAAAATGCGGTAAGAGTCCTTGAGTAAACATTTACACATGAATTGTCGCCAGCCCCTCCTATCAGTTTTTTTTTTAAATTTTTATTTAAAAAAAAAACAAGTAGGATTAGCTACAAGAAGGGCTGTGGACACTCAGTGCAAAGTTAGAAGCTAATAACAATTAAACATTTGACCGATAAGCAAATCAAAAGCATATACTGAAAAAGAAGAGAAAAAAAAGGTCACACAATTTGTTAAGTTGTACACCTGGCACACGCACACATCCATACATTCATACATCAGTTCAACTTGTCCCCAATGCATACATGTAAGAAAGAACCAATAATAATAGTAATCCTAGAGCCTGTTCTTTTGTTTTCTGATACCAACCTGGAAGTGTAATAATAGAAAGTGTTCACATTTTTGTTATTGGCCTGCTGGATTCAAGTATAATTGCATGTTTGATATGTTAATTTTTCTTTCTTTCTTTCTTTCTTTTTTCTTTCTTTCATTTCTTTTTTTTTTTAAAAAAAGACCTTTGAACTATTTGGGGGGAGAATTAAAAAAATGACACAAAAAGTAATGAAACAAGTGTAATGTGCATAGGCAAGACCCACGGGAGTAGTGGACCTGGATATTCCACCCCACCTCTCAATCCAAGTCATCCAGCCAAGGGGGCTTAAGATTTGTTCCCCAATAGCTGCTGACAAGCTGGTCAGATGCCACCCCACCCCCACCCCCATTGATTACTGGATCCGCCTCTGGTAATGTGCATAATTATCACAGGCTCATTTTAAATAGGCTTTCTCACCTCCCCTTCATCCCAACCCCAACTCCCCAAGTTGATAAAATAACCCTTTCCAGCCCAAATTCTGAAAAGTGCCCTTCATGATAGAACTAGTCTAAGCAGCTTGTATACGTCTTTAAAAACACCATACAAACATAAAAATAAAATTAAAAAGCCGTTGGAAAAAAACCCACACAAAAACCTATCATTAGCACATGACACTGACCAAAGGGAGCCCATACTGTTAACGCAAACAGTTCACAAGGGACTCCAGCAGAGTTTCATAGTCAAGATTAGACAGAGGTACTAAAAAAAGGGCCGCCAGTCTGATCTATTAAAGCTGGATCCTTCGTGCTGCCCTGGACTGGAAAGGGTTACTGCTATTTCTTTTTTTTTTCCTTTAGTGCTGATGATTGTTACTTCCATTTTGTTTTTCTGGCATCCTAGATGGATTCCCCGCTGAGAAGATCCCCTGGGAGCAGAGTATTCAAAGGCGTTGGGCTTCCGATAACCCTGCCGTCATCGGTGCTGGGAGGACCCCAAAGGCTGCTTGAATACTGAGGGACCCCACCCCAGAGCAGATCGCTGCTCCCTTTCCCACCAAGGCAGGGGGTATTCCAGTGGCCTGCATCATTGCGCACCATGCCATGAGAACTGCTTGTGGAGCCCAAACGTGTCTGAGTGGTTCCAGTGTTGGACTGCCAACTGGAAGTGGGGGGCAGTGGCTGGCCTTGTGCTAAAAAACGGTTCACTTCCTCCTCTCCAGCAAACTCAGCCAAGATGGTAGTGTTTCCCAAAACGCACCTGAAAACACAAAGGAAAACTGCTGAGGCATACTTCTCAGAACCTATGCATTTATTCTGAATGCAGTATATACATTCCCTTAAACATTATTCAAGAGCTAGAACAGGGGTGTCAAACTCAAGGCTTAGATCTGGCCCGTGGGGCCACCCTGGACTGCTCCGTTTTCACTGGCAGAGGGCTGCAGGAGGCCATTGCGGTTGAAAATGGACATCGAGCTGGCAATGCCCACCCTGGCCATTCCTCTCCCCCCCCAAGGTCAAACACAACCCTGATGCAGCCCTCAATGAAATCAAGTTTGACACCACTGAGTTAGAACATTATGAAATAACCAAATACCTGACCAGGAAGTTTTGAATATGGGATGTAACATTGTGGACATTTAGATTGATACCCAAAGATGATAGGGAAGTCATCTAAACCAGAAACAATCTTGGTTTAGTCTTTTTTTTTTAAATATAGGATTGTAAAATAAGATTGACTAGTCACATAACTCCCCACCCTTTCTATATGCCATCCTTCTTTGTTCACTATTCATATCTCCTTTTTACTGTCCAAGGCAATCATTAAATATATCACAAGCCCCAACTGGGCATGCCATTCTTGAAAAACAGTATAAATACTGAATCAAATAACATACATGTGCAGAGACTTCTGAGCCTTTGCTGCTTCCTCCTTGGAACTGTATCGGACCACAGCATTCCCTTGAGTCAGGTTCAGATGGAATGTAATAAGAGGACCATGTTGCAAGCATAGAGTACGCAGTGTAGAGCCATCAATCTAATCAGGGAAAGCGAAAAGAAAAAAGTGTGAGTGATTTCTCTCCTCCTCTAGTGGCATTACTATTTTGACTAAGGGAGAGTAACACATTAGTAAAAAGTCAAAGCCATATCTTAAAAACATACAAATACAACAAAGTAGATTCCTCCCAGAGATTCAATGTATTGATGAAACAACTCTTCCATCTTCCACTCCCTCTACCTGAACAGCACACCTACAGTTGAGCTATTTCTGGAGCTTCCCTTCAAGCTCTGCTGCCTATAGATTTGAACCTTACCATTCCTAGTTGTCTTCAGAAAAGTGATGAGATCAGGGACAGAGGTCTAATGAATACACTTTTGAGGGATGGAGTGGTACCACCAGCCCTGAAATAGACATTCATGTGCTCCGTGTTCAAGAAGCCACCATTAGACCCAGACAGTTTGGAAACCTGTTGACAATTTCAAGCTTCCTTTTGTTGCAAAAATTATTGAGATTGAGGTTTCCAGTTGGAAGAAATTTGATTATCTGGGCTTTTTCAGCTGGGTGTCAGGCTGGAGTACTATACTGAGAACACATCATTTGCTTTTGTCAATGATGTGTGGACAACCAAGATTGTGTGACCTTCCTGATCCTTCTTGATCTCTCAACTGTGTTCAGAACCACTGATCATGATATTGTTCTGGAGCATGTCTGGGAGCTGAGAGTAGGAAGCGAGTGTTACGGTAGTTGTCCTTTCCCTAGAGCCAGCTCTGGTTGTTGTTGCTGGGAGGGAAGAATTGAAGCCAGAAGGTGCTACACTGTTGGGACCTGCAGGGCTCAACTCTCTTTCCTCTATTCCTTCACAGATGCATGAAGCCACTGTGGGAGGTTATCTATTGACATGGGGTCAGGCAGCATCAGTTCACTGATAATACGTATTTCTCTATTGAGACACTGGACTGAGTATAAGGTGTAATCTAAGTACTGACCCATTCCCTTGATGCTATTAGGATCCACGTGGAGAAGAACATACTCAGTCTCCATCTCCATAAGGCAGAGTGACTGTGAGTTCAGAGGTCTGGCGAGTCTGAGAATATTTTTGGTTCTAGACAGAATTGAGCTCCCTTATTTTTAATTCGTTCAGAATTTGAGGATCTTCCTAAATTAATTATTCTTGTTGAATGAGAAAAATAGCAGCTGTGGCCAACAGGACCTTTGCACAATCCCATCTTGTTCATAAATTTCTACTGGAAAGTACTCTGGCATGGGGCTTCCCTTGAATACCACCCAAAAGCTACAATTTAAGAATGCCGCTGCTGAAGTATTTATTGGTATTCTTCCTGTTGCCTGTGAAACACTTTGAGAACTGCAATGATTAATAGTGATCTGGACTTAATTCAAGGTGCTGGTTGTCATCTTTAAAGTCTACAAATGATTTAGGATCTGGTTATCTTGAATCAATCTAAAATGATCTGCTAATCCAGTGAGGTCAGGGACAGAGGGCTTTCTCAAATATCCTACTCTTAAGAGAATGTAATCATTAGGGAACATGAAACTGGGCCCTCACTATTGCTGCCTTTCTCCTATAGAGTAGCATCCTCCCTGTAACTGCAATAATTCCAGCCCTCAATCAAACCTTCAATGAGTGAAGCGCAGACGGCCCCAATGCAGCTGGTGCTTATGCCATTCTAACATTTAATAAATAAATAAAAATTTCAAGTAGGTCAATCCTACAACTTGCTGTTTTAGAAATAAAATGCTTAAAATAGAAAGCTCCAGGAGTTAACAAAATTTCATAAGTCACATCAAGAGCAGAAGGGTATAAGACAGAGATGTCAAACTCAAGGTCCGGGGGGCTGGATCCAGCCTGCGGGGTGCTTAGATCTGGCCCAGGGGGCTACCCTGGAAACAGTGAAGACTGGCCTGCAGTGAAAACAAAGCTACTGCAGAGCACTCAGGCCACCCCTCCGGCCATGCCCCCTCCCCCCGAGGTCAAACCCTGATGCGGCCCTCAA
>JANHZT010006037.1:266877-279475 GCA_032468215.1 Stegonotus admiraltiensis | reverse complement strand
ATTGAGTTTGATATCCCTGGTCTAAGTGTTTACAAGTACAATGCTGAGTATTTTTATGACTCTTCCTCTAATTTATTGTAAATTCATTTACCTGGGGAGTGAGGTTACGGAGAACTAGCCAGCTACTTGTTCTTCCTGAGCTGTCAGTACTCCAGGCTGAGCCTACAACCCAACAAAGAAAACATTAGGGAAAGCCCAACCTAACAATTGAAAAAGAAGAGCAGAAGATACAGGACACAAACCTGATGAATACAATTTCTACAAGAACTTCTAACAGGAAATGTATTTGGATCAGAAGATTTAGCAAATGTCTGCTAGCCTTCCTCTCCTTCCTTCATGTCTAATTCCTCACTGAGGAATTTTGCTTGTCATAAATAGAACCAATGCATAATTTAGGTTTCCCCAATATGATACTTTACAGGTAGGTAGGTAGGTAGGTAGGTAGGTAGGTAGGTAGGTGGATAGATAGATAGATAGATAGATAGATAGATAGATAGATAGTATATTTAGATATACTGGTTCACAATCCCCAGAATTTCTAGTTAGAAAGTCTGAGAGTTTAATCCAATATATGTACCGGTATGTGTATGTGTGTGTGTGTGTGTGTGTGTGTGTGCATGGACACACACACACGCTTATATCCCATGCTTGGAAGCCTCTGAGATTAGCAGAAATACACTAAATTGAGGATGGGGAAAACAGATGTTCCAACAATACTTTGAGAGTGATATAGGCTGATATAGGCTGAATGATTGATTTGAGGATAACAAGGAATTGAGTAAAAGCGGAACAGAATGTGAAGTCAGAATGAAAGCATGTCTTACCAGATGAAAGCCACAATAAAATTACTACATTTCAATATAGACTTGTTGACATTTCTATAGTGTTTTCTAAGCCACGCATTATATATCTATATTATCTATATCTAACTATGAAAGGTAGAGTAAGTGTAATACATAGATATGTCTGTATAGGTTTGTAAAATAAATTAAATAATTCAGACTCTAAACAGAGGGCAGATGCATCTGAACTTAAGTGACTGACATTGACAATATTGCACTGTCAGTCTTCAGAGCAGGGGTATCCAATCTTGACAACTTTAAGGTTTGTGAACTTCAACTTCCAGAATTCTTCAGCCAGGAATTCCTTAGAGGCGGCCCAGACTTGGGAATCAAAGTAAAGAATGCTAAAGTTACTTTTATTATAGGGTTACAGTAAAAAAAAAATCTTGCATGACTGAAAGCACTTTCCCCTCCCTGCTTTTATCTGTACATGAACTAGGGAGGATCAATTCTGAAATGCTTTCTGAAACTACCCTTCTGCTTCGAATTTAAATTTATCTGATTTTTGCCTTGGTTGTGGCCCTTTCTCCTGGTCCTCAAGGTTATTTTCACAACCTATTACATACACTAATTTTTAGGTCAGGATTTTCCACATAAAAAGTCTAAACACAAAGTAAATATATATTGTATTTATTTAGCTAAGAAAGAGTTGGACTGATCCAAATTCTAATCTACCCTTAGCCAGGCACTTCACTGACTGTCTTTAGATTGGTTACCCTTTTTAACCCTAACAGGGTTGATTTTGTGGAGAAAAACTAGATGGGAAAGCCTTATGTATGCTGCCTTAAACTCTTAAAGGAAAGCAGATATAATCTATGCAGTTAAGTCAAAAGAAAAAAAGAAGAACTCAGGAATACCAGAGGAGTAAGAGCTGGTCCAACCCAATGGGCTGGCACCCCAGGTAGACGATGGCTTGGTGTTCGTTAAGCCTGGAGGTGGCCTTGTAGGAGCTGTAGTGTTCCTGGGAACCTTCCAGAGTTCATGTGACAAAGAGGCTTGTGTGTGAGAAATTGGACCAGAAGACCATGTTGATTTGATGTCTGACAATTTACCTGTAATAGAGAAATGCAATTCAGAATGTCAGCATGTGGAGTTTATGGACAATCTGAGCTCCCCAGGTTTCTGCTGTCTGTATATAAACATAGTGAATTTCAAGCAAACAGTGGTTCATACATTGCTCATCTTTGTTAATTTTGTTGTTAATTCTTTTTTTCAATTTTCTGTTATGTCTCATTAATCCATCAAAGATTCTCAAAATAGTCTCTATAAGGCTCAAAAATATGAAATTCATCTGGCATCGTAACTTCAGAATAAATCCAAACATTTACCAGTCTCAAGCATATAACATCATTTTACTCTCCCAGCCCCCAACAGAAAAGGAAATAAACTGCTCATTTTCATGAAGCACATAGAAGCGACTTTGTGATCCACGAAGGTCTTTGGGAAAGGGTCTGTAACTTTCAGTTAACAACAGTGTATGCTTCACGGAGACAACACCTGGCTTGATTCCTTTGGCTACTAAAGCGCAGAAGCCCAGTAAAAACAAAGTATATTCTACAGACATAATTCCTGAATTACAGGAATAAAACTGAAAGAGAATTCCTCTCCGTACTAATAGAGAATGGGAAAGTGAGGCTGAAGGATAACATGCAAGAGGAAGATAGATGAGGAAGATCCATCATTTATTATTTTCTTTAATCCACTTAGCTATCACAGGGAATGAAGAAGAAAGAGGGGTGTCTCTCAAAACTTTCACCAGGTAGTCCTTATGACAATGATTTATTCCTGTAATCATATATTTCTGAGTAGTTTTTATCATCATTATCTCTAACTTGAATTTCTGTACCAAATATAGTGAAAGATCTGAAAGATGATCAAGGTAACCAAGTAACACATTAAAACAGCAATCACATGAATAAACCATACTTAGATGTCAATTAATAGAAATACAGAGTAACAGATCATCACTGAAATATTTCCCAAAGTCTGTAAAGGAAGGTAGTTGATACACACCCTAAAACTGCAATCTTAAATACATTTTCTAATAGATTATATCTACTAAACTCTGCTACAAGTATTGAATTTCAATCAAAAGAACCCTCCCATTCTATGCCACCTTCTAAGCATGGCTTCTCCTACTATATTTCTCAGTTCTTAACCTTTTATGAAGTATAAAGCTGTAGCTTATATGAACTAGGTTGCTGCCAAGTTATCGATTTCTCCATTTTCAGAAAGATCGATTATTTGCACAAAACCAAAAATTCTGAAAAATTAACTTCAGGATCTGAACCAAGTTTCACCCAAAAGAGAAAAACAGCCCCGCCAAAGGAAAATGCATCCTAGGTAAAATAAACGTCAACTATTTCTTTATTTTAAAACCTTTTGAATGGAAGATTCAAAAGAACTTTCAGATTTTATTTTTTAACTGCCAAGTTTAATTACATCTTAATTTCTTAAAAAATTACTTTAACTGGAATTAAAGATTATGATGAGTCTGTGGAAGAATGTCTATGGAGAGTCTCAATCATCCAGGGCATGGTTGTCCCAAAGGTGCTTTTTCCAAAAAACAACTGGACTTTGGTTGGTTTTGAAAAAACCTTTTGGAAAAAGCACCTTTGGGATAGTCTGTGAAAGGGGTTACAGAGAGTTCGAATCAGTGAGGGTAACAACGATAAAGGCGCATGTGGTGGAGAAAAAGAAATAGATCTATATGTTGCTGGCTATTTATTTATTTATTTATTTATTTAATTTAATTTTTATACCGCCATTCTCCAACAGGACTCAGGGCGGTGTACAATGAGAAAAAAGGAAGCAAAAACAAAATTACAGTCAATGTACGGATATAAATCACTATTTCCCAGATTTAAAACTCCAATTTTTTTTCAAATTGAAACTGAGAGAGGGACATTATGCCAGACCGGCTTGATGAAATAGGAATGTCTTAAGTGATCGACGGAAAGCTTATATGGAGCTTTCCACATTTTTTCCAGGTTACGATGAAATCTAAACCTTTGAGGTAGTTCAGTCTACAAACTAAAATAAAACAATATTATGATAACAATAACAGGTTGCAATTTTGAAGGATTGATGAGATGATAATGACCTTGTTTTTGGTGAATCAGTTGAAAAAGGCATGCAGGTAGTCCTTGACTTACAACCACAATAGGGACCAGAAAATTCATTATTGTAGTGTGGTTGTTAAATGAAGCATCATGTAATCACATTTTATAGCCTTTTTCTGTCACAGTTGTTAAGCAATTAACCATAGTTGTTAAGTGGGATATCACATGGCTGTGATTTGCAATCTTCCCTGAGACCTTCCCCATTAACTTTGCTTGTTGCAAGCCAGCTGGAAAGGTGATTGTGTAACATAGGACAATGCAATAATCATTGTAAATGTGTGACAATTGCCAAGCACCCAAATCACAGTTGCATGATCATGGAAACACTGAAACAGTTGTAAGTCACTTTTATCAGCATTATTGTAAGTTGAGGACTACTTGTAGTGCAGAATTATACTACTGGCAATATTTTGGATGGCTCCTAGAAATTATGTATAATTCTAGTTCTAATTCTTTAATCCTGGGGAATTGGAGAAAGCCTAAATTGACAAATTAGCTATAACTAGCAAAGGTCCCACTGAAAGATGACAAATGCACAAATACAACAAAATTCTTAAGAGCTAACTGCTGAGGAAGAAAGTAGCCAGCATATTTATGAATCTTGGGTCCAATATTATCTGATATACATTGAATGAATAAAACACACACCATTTATGCATGTGGTTTTTTTCATTTGCTTTTTCTAACACCATCAGTGCATACCAGTGACTGCATGATGAGGACCACAACTGGCATTTTTGCCTTAAATCACACAAAACAACAAGCAGATGATGAACACGATTATTGTCTATTATTCTTATTTTACACAAAAGATATACATTATGATCCCACATTGTGTACGTTGCTTTATATTGTTGTTTCCACAATGTAGGTAAGTCATATTTTTTCTTACTGTTAGGTAAATGATGCTCCTTTTAAATATATTTTTAATCTTTATATGACACCTAGAGTTTCTTGGTGACTGAGGTGGCTACAAATAAGTGAACAAAGAAAATGTTATACAAAACACGAAAAAGAGCACTGTGTCAGAATTTAGAGATTGACAAAAGTGCACATAATAAAGTGTGCTGCTACTTTCAAGTATCCTTCTCCCGTGTCTTCCTTGAGTCTCTGAATTCCTACTTGCACTAATGGTCTAAGAATAAAATAGCTGCCAGCACCTTGAAAACGCGAGGACAGGTGAGCACAGAAGGTGCGGATATTCATCCTTACCCATCTTGATTATTACTACGCTCTTCAAGAAAAGACATGGTTGAGAAAGGGAGGGAGAGGGGCCGCAGAAGAGCAGTAGGCGCTGCACCTCTTTGGATCAAGTCATTCTCCCAAAATAAAATGCTCAATGTTGGATAGGTGGTGTTCTTTGCTGCATAACTTCTGGTAATTGTGTGTATGCTAGGTATATGAAGAAAATGTTTATATCCCGAAATTAGTTTAACAGAAATTAGCATTATATTGAATGTCTGTTTCTCATACTGAAGCAATGCATAGCCTGGTATGGCCAGTTGTACTGCTAAATTCTTAGGACAGTCGTTTGAACAAAGGAGCCCAGTATGCAAAAGAAGTACACTTGTTGTACCAGCATTGTTACTGCAAAGAACAGAGGCCATGTGAACACCTCCTATCCCAGAGGCCTCTTAGGAGAAAGGCCATTGGTCATACCTGCAATGCTGCTGAAAGAGCTACTGTAGCCGGAGGCACTAAGTGGCCAGGCACTCGATGAAGGCAGCGTGGCATTCTGAGATGATGTTGGGGATGACCCTGCAGAACCAGCAAAGAAGCAACTAAGAAAGATGGGCAGAATGGTGTCTACGATAGCATACGCAATTCTCACACCATCACATGCAAACAAAAACCATGCAAGGGAAGATGCTCACCCAGCCCTGCCTTTGACGCCTAGCCGTGAAATGTTATAGAAAGCATGGTTCAATGTATGGTAAAGAACAACATGGTGAGAAAGATGACGGTGTTCATGCAGAAATATATATATATCCCTTAACTCTGTGTCATATTCAAGATAATGATATTCACTGCCATTGTATTCACAATTTACGAATTGCACGTGAAAAATATGAAAATGCAGCCATGTTAATTATGATGAATCTGCCTTGCATTTTATGGTAGGTATTTTCAGAAGAAAAGGCACATCTTTGCCCCATTTGCCTTTAAAAATCCCTGCCATGGCCACCATTGACAATCTTGTCCCCTTGACATTCCTGCAATGTTGCTGAAATGTGTATTCTAGTAAGCCTTGCTACAACAATGGTGACACTCAATATTATACCAAAACACAGGATAAATTTATGATTGTTGCATTATGCAAGGAGACACTGAAAACCAAATGTCAAATTCTATGCAACAGATTTGTTGAAAACCATCCACCTTTAAGATGATCACACTACTACAAACCATCTGGAATTCTATATCTGTTGCAGTGCTTGTTTCAGAAAGTGACACAAATTATTTCCCAATGCATATATGTGCCTTGGCAGCAAATGCAAATATGATTCTTATACCCGTGTCTTCTGCCTAACCTGTACACTTCAAGAAATAAACTTTAGTATAAAGTTTTTCCAAACAATCCAAATTAATAATGCACAATTGACTATTGTTACTTTACCAACAAAAACATCTATTCTAATAAGTCAAGAATGAAAGAATGAATATCACTCCCACATTTTAAGTAGTTTGCAAATCACAAACGAAAGTCAAACATCAATGCTGAAATGACTGTGTCTGTCTTAGGGATATGAAGAAATCCTCCATTTGAGAGTCACGGTTTGCTTATGAAATATTATTCTAAAATATGTGATTGTTGTATATTAGCTGCAAGTATGTTCCATTTTAAACTCCTCAAACTTTGAATATATATGAAGTGTTTGTTATATGTATTCTAATTATTTTTAATGACTTTTAACTTTAACACTTGATGTCTTGAATATTCTGTTGAATGGAAAGTTAGAGTACAAATTAATAAAAACATTTTCCACAGAAAACAGATGGTATGATATTCTGTGGAAGCAGCATCTATAAGCACAGGATGCTATTACAATTCAGTAGAAACTTGTTTTATTCCCACTCCCACTGCATAGATCATGATGGAACATCCATGCCACCTTGTCTATACTGTACCTAATTCTAAGCATAAGTAACTTGTACTAAATTTCATAGAGAAAGTGAGCTACAGATAGATTTAAAGATGCTCCATTCTCCCTTATTTATCATGCTGCCTAGGAGAAAGTTGTATTTTGCATACCAGTGCCGTAAATGGATAGTATTCAAACTATATAACAATCAGAAAATAAAAAAGTGAAAACCTAAACTTCATTCCAATTACAATATAATTAAATTTACACAATTACATCCAGATTTTAGATATATAATGATGTACTTACAGCTGGAATTAAGGAAAGATATAAATGTGTATTTTGAGTCTTTATTTCACCTTAATATAGTAAATATACAAAACCTGCTTGGAAAACTAGTCCAGAATAACCCTGACACTTTACTGTGCAACTGTTCTGGATCAGGAAGTAAGGGCCGAAGAGGACTTTTATTCCATTTCATTGGGAGTAAAAGTAATTGTGCAGATGGGACCATACAAATACCCTCTTTAGTTCTTCCACATCAACAAAGGAAGGCAAAAAAGGAGGAACCCCTCCCCCAAACTGTACTCTAAAAATCTTGAGTGTAGTCCTTTAATGTGTCACGTGCATTTAGGAATCTATAAGGGAAGTTATCAACCTGCTAAAAGGATCTCTGCGGTAGTTAATCTAGCTTTCCACATTTTTGCTTAGAGAAAATGTGGCTCTATAAAAAACTAACAGAAACAGTAACAGAACTAGCTGTTTTCCTTTGCTAAAGGTTTTGGAAATAGGAGACTTTCAAACACTATGCATGTATACCACACATTGTACATATTTTTGTGTATCAGAAAAGGACATTGAAGATGAAGCTACTTCATCTTACCTCAGTATGCAACTAGTCCTGTTATTAAGAAACCCTTCTCTTGAGCGTTGTAGGACAGAAAGACTTTTCTAAGTGTCTTCAATCCTAGGCAAGCTCACAGCAGGCTTTTAAATTGCCTGGTGTCAAATTATATGCTTACTAAATAATAGAACCTAAATTAATGTTCCCCAATATTGATAGACCACTGGTCTATTTGACGTAATTTTGTTGATACTGGCTGGCAATGGTTTTTCTTGACTTAATCTTGTCTTCTGAATCCAAATGTGAGAAAAAACTAGGGGTTGGCAAATTTTCTGTAATGTGTCAGTCAAATATTCCCTATATGAGACTCTGATTTTGCTTCAAATTAAAAAACAAAAACAAAACACTTTTCTCTTGCAAAATTAGTAAGTAATGTGAAATATTAAATATTCAATTTCATTGTACACATGTTGTGCATTGACAATAAAGGTTTGATTTGATTTGAGGTAAAGGATTTCAATGGTCAAGGAAGATGTTTTTGATTCTTTTTAAAAAAAATAAAGTAATAAAATACAATAAGTTTCATAAAAGACTAGAGTGAAATAGAAGGCAAGATACAAATCCAAAATAGAAATGAGAAAGTTTAATAGGTACCTCCCATGTCTTCTTCCTAATAAAAATATCTCCCTAGCTATTATAATTTGGTTTTTTTTCGTTTTTTTTTTGTTCCATGAGGAAAATATGGAAGAGCAGGGCTGTCAACTCCCAGACCATGGGCCGGATGCGTCACGTGCTGGCCACGCCCATGCCCCGTTTAGTGAATGGGAAAAAAGTCCTGCTACATCATGTGATGCCGCCGTGATCACGTGAGTTTGACACCCCTGCATAAGAGCTACTCTTCGCAGTACAAGTAGCAGTAGCAAGTAGAGACAAAAGTGAAAACAGTGAAAAGAAAAAAGAGAAAAGATTAATAGAGATAATCTAAAGCCCCACAATTAGCATTCTAACATTCCATTCAGCAAACCATTACACAATTTAAAAAGTTGCAGCAGAAACTCTGACTGTGGATGTCTTTCTGATCTATTTGCCAATTTGAACCCCAATGACTTTAATTCAATAGACCTGAAACAGCCCAATGCAACTTGGCAATGGTTCCATCATAGATCTCTGAATTCAGGGGGAGAAAGAATAAAACTAATGTATAGATATGTTTTTATGCTCACTTTCACATTGAGCAGCTCGATCATGTGTGTAACTTTTTCAGATCAAAGGGCAACTTGCCTTTGAAGATATGCGAAGGTCCTTTAAGGACAAATCGGTTGAGAGTAACATTTAATATATTTTCCTTGGAAAATATTTATTTCCGGTTTTTAGCACATTAAAAATTATGCTCCTGGGACATCTCTAAAAGGTCTTGGGAACTGATTAAAAGGTTTGTGAAAATGTATATACTTTTTTCACTCTACTTCTGATGTTCACCTAAAATGTTGGGAAAGTGCTGAAAAACCATGCATTTTTCAAATTCCCTCAATCAGCCAAAAGGTAGGCAGAAAAACACAATTAGACACTCTGAAGGAAGTGTCAGAAGCAAGGAAAAGAAAAGTATCACAGGACATAAAGAAAGGAAAAGCACTAGATATTTACAAATACATGCACAGGAATTATTCATCAAGAATCTCAAATCTAAGTTCCCGGAATCATGTCCACAAAATTCACATGTAATTCCTAAAGCCAACAAGCTTATCTTCCTTAAAATGTTGAGCAGACCAAAGACTTAAAAATGTAACTGGCGGCATGCTATCTCACAAATACGATATGTTTTTTTTAACTATAAAGTAAGGCTAGAACTTCTGATGCCTGCAAGCTACCAGTGCATATGGATTTTAAGAGTAATCCCGCTCCTCAGTCACTCTGAAATATAGCAACGTATTTTACGCCAAAAAGGGAGAATGAATAATTCATGTTACAACACAATAGCACTTTTAGAAGCATTACAAATTTAAATTAGGCAGCAAAGTTCTCTCCAAATAAAGCAGCTAGCCTTAGTTTGGTTTTCTCCTTATCCCCTGCTCCCTGACGATATCACTGATATCAGTCCCTCCATCCCCAACAGTCTTATGTTCAAAACAGGAAAGGGAACAGTATTTATTTTCTCTTCCGGAGTAGAGGAAAATGATCCATTCCTTTGCATGAAGATGCAGAGGATAGATCATTACTTCCTTTTTCTGAACAAAAAAAGAAATGCTTCTCTTTTCAGGTCATTGTTGGTATCTTACATTGTTTTGCAGGATTTGGACATATAGAATGGCTTAATACCATCATAGTTGAAAAAGATCAAATAAGAAAGTGAAAATCTCATTAAAAAGAACTGTTACATTTTATATTGCTTTTATAATTCTGGGATCAGAATTATATTTTCTCTCAATATTGTCTTGATTATTGACGTAACAAGGTAATTGCAGAATATTAGCTTAGATCTGAAAATATGATTCTATGCTATACCATACAGGAACCATAGTGAGAGATAAATCTTCACTAAGTCCCAAGGAAAACAGAGCAACTTCTAGAGATAAGAAGTTTCAATGAGTTCTATTAATTTTCTTATAGGCTGAAAGCTCCAGAGAGGAATCAAAACCCCCTTTCCATTGAACCCCTTATATTTAAAAGAGACAAGATATCAGGTATTTCAAGTCAGGTATTTCAATTCATAGCTGTACAAGATTGAATATCAAACTACACATGGCAAGAAGCAATATTTTTTTCCAATTTCTTCTTTTCAGATAAAAATTAAAAAGTAATTTAGCATTATGTGGCTGTGAAGTTAAGCAGACAAGATGGGGCTTAAGACCTATACATGAGTATATCTTTTCTTAAGACAAAGATAGCCAGGAAGATTTTTTTGTGTACAACCGACCCCTGCCAAAAAACAAAACTAAATAAAACAAAACAAAGCACCCCAAAACCAGTTACAGAAGAAGGGCCTCTAATCACACTATTTCTCTGATTTAGTCGTCAAAGCTGTTTTGAGGTTTTACCAATTAAATATGCACACTGCTGTATAACTTGGTAATTCTGAGCCTGAATATATAGTCTGTCATGTACTCTAAAAACCACATATGTTAAAAGAGAAACAAAAAAATGCAATAAGGATAAATGATTGAGACAATACCTCCACTTTTGAGTAAGTAGCGATTGACATCCTGTATAGTGGTGTTAATTGTAGGACCTGTAGGAACACTTCCAGGGGTAACATCAGGATCATTTTCAGGGTCAATATTTTGTAATCCTTTCCATGGTACTCCAGGATGAAATTCTGCTTGGCAAAACAAGATCAAATCAACATTTTACTTCTCAAGAGTCACAGAAAATAGAGATTTATGGAGAGCCTCATCTATGGAAGTTTTGGTGGGTGGATTTTGCTGTAAATTTCAGAACTAATGCAGAATAGAACAACTGTTCATTGTTAGACCACTGGAATGCCTGACATTCTGTATGCTTTGTCCAACAACAGTATGAGTTAAATAAAGTGTTTAGCTAAAGCCTCAAAAGAACATTTATTCATTTCATTCAGTGGAAAAATAACAAGGAAGTGGAACATAAAAAGTAAGCCAGTGCATTTCGAATGCTAGGTACGGAAATACATATCTTTGGTCTGAAAAAAACGAAGTACATACTACATTGGGTTCTCAACAACAATGCATTTGAGGACAAAGAATAACTTTGTTAAGTTACTTCTAGACAATATTTCTACAATACTTATTGAAGATTACCTGGTGGCCAATTGATACTGGAGCCATTGGAGATTTTATCACTATCAGATTTGGCACGTGACCAGCTATGAGGAACAGCTACAGGAGGACTGGCTGGTGATTCACTATTTTGAATAAGATCATACCGGCCATAAGAATCATCAATGGAGGACTTTCCTGGAGGACCAATACTCAGACCTCCAGGGATAGCACCTGGAAATGGAAGAAGTACAGGCAAATGATCATAAGCTTATTAACAATATTAAATGGTGGTGTTTCCTGTTGCATCTCGCTATAAAAAACAAATGAAACTACATTTCAGTCACAAAAGGCAATATGATTCTGTGCATTTAATGGAAGGATAGAAGATTAAATTAGGAAAAGTCAGAAGATTACTACAAAAGATTCATCCAGTTAATGGATGAATCCTACACTTTTGTAGGATACAAAAAGGACAATGGGACTTTGCTAACAACTCAATCTGTAAATAACACTGGTATTTCTTTTAAAGAATACAATAATAACTGAGCTTCAGAAATGTAATTTTGCAATAAAACAAGCAACCAAATAGACATTTCAATGCTTAGGTTGAAATATAATGATTGTGAATATCATGCATTATTTTAAGTACAGTTATAGATGCAGCTGTTGTAAGCTGCATACAATTTATGTTAATGATGGAAGCATAATCGTTGATAGTAATCTTCTGTTCTCTAGGATAATTTTGGAGTTGTTCATTTAAATGAAAAAATAAACCTTCTGTGAATATTTCAAAATATTCCTCAGAATTTCTGAGGAAATTAAATTTTCTAACAGTACTAAGCTAGGTATGATTGCAAACTCCTACTGAGTTCAATAGGCTTATTCTCAGGATAAAAATGTAAGTCCATTTTTTTCAGTGCCATCGTAACTTCGAAGAGTCAGTAAATGAACGGTTGTAAGTCGAGGACTACCTGTA
>JANHZT010006037.1:243514-262834 GCA_032468215.1 Stegonotus admiraltiensis | reverse complement strand
TTCTATTCTATTCTATTCTATTCTATTCTATTCTATTCTATTCTATTCTATTCTATTCTAATTCTATTCTATTCTAAATATACAACAAGAAAAAGTGTAAGTATCATCACCTGAACATGATATTTCAAAAAGTAGAAATGAGAAGTGATACACCTCTCCATTCAGTCCAGAACTACCCTCTTGCCTATTTTGCTTGCAGAACCATATTTAGAAAGAAACCCTACTTATGCAAATATTGGATTTCTAAATGTAAAATTGACATTGATTTACAGAAGGCTATATTTTGATGAGAAACAGAAGGGTAGAAAAATGATACATGTTTTAAAAAGAAACCGTTCTATAGATGCTTTCTAAAGATGGAAAGGCTTCTACGACCAGGTGCTATACTGGAATTCAAGACAATTTGTAAGGGTCAGGAAGTTGAGGAAGGACTTCCATGTGGAGCTTGGAAGAGATCCCATGGATCTAGATTTCCATTTTGTTTGAAAAACAGCAGCTAAGCTAATAGGTTTTTGTAATTACTAGGAACAAGAGCTTTATCATGGATCACCTCCATTGATGAAATTAAGACACACGTTTTCTCCAGTAATTAAAAAAGAATTCATAATATGTATGAATATCCATTGTACGTATAATAGCTATACCAAAGTGACTGTAAATCTTTAATCTTATCTATAACTCTATAAAGTAAATGAATGTGTGAACCATTTAAATGATGGGAAATATATGCCTGTCTTAAAGCATTTTTTTTTTAATAGCTCAAGAAGATCAGAATGGCAGTGGATAATTTTATTGGGTATAATGATCCCCTTTTGTCTACAGTGGCCTAATTTTGCTCAAACAGATCTAAAAATGATATTATTTTAACCCTAACCCTAACCATCTTTAGATTTCAGAATATGCTTACCATTGTCTTTGATCTGACGTAAACTGAAGATAGCTTTCTAATTCATTAAGCCCTTTGAGAAATAGTCTTGGTTGTAGCCATCATCTACCTTTTTCTTTGCCTTTTTGTTACCTCCTACTTTGGAATTTAGAATACAGATGAATTGACTTTGGATTTGCATGGTTCCCAAGATCATTCCTCATGGTTTTGCCTAATGCAACTTTTATTCCAGTGATTCACCTCATTTCAGGAAAATCTTTCCTTCGTCCTCTTTCACGATTTATTCATAAAAATCTGTTTGCCTTAAAAAAAGTTTTATTAGTTAAGAAGCCACCTAAGTCCAAAGCCTGTTTCTATAAATGATCTTGTTTGGAACCACAACCTCCATTAGGACAATTTTTGATGCCTTTTGGGAATTATATCCTCTATATGAATTTCTGACTGTGATGGGGAAGTCGATTATAGAGGGAAAGAGAAATGGTTAAGATCTCAAGACAATTATAGGTAAAGAACCATTTTAAATTCTACTTTTAAACCAGATGGTTGTGGCACTTGCTTACTCTCTGCTCAGTCTCCATCACTGCCAAAGCCATTTCCCCTCCCTCTTCATAAGTGCGTTTTCAAAAGGCTACTGGACTTTCTTTGTTTTTTCTTGAAGATGTTTGGCTTCTCATCCAAGAAGCTTCTTCAGTTCTGACTGAATGGGTGAAGAATGGAAGGATTTATATGCCTTGCAGTCATCTGGTCATTAGCACACTTTCTGAGAGTTGCTGAGGCCGCTTGGAGGTTTGGAATATAAATCCTTCCATCGTTCACCATTCAGTTAGAACTAAAGGAGCTTCTTGGATGAGAAGCGAAACATCTTCAAGGAAAAACAAAGAAAGTCCAGTTGCCTTTTGAAAAAGCACTTTTGGGACCTGGATGACTGAGAATCTCCATAGACACCTCTCTCTCTCTCCATCTTTTAGATCAAGATCTTTAGAAGTAAATAATCCCTAAATCAATTCAATAGCATGGCTTGGATTCAGCTCTTGCAAAAGAATACATTAAATTCCATACTAATATTTTAACATTTGGAGTAATGTGAGGTAACATAATGTATTTTCTGTGTTCTGAATCCCATCGAAACCTCCACCCCCACCCCTAAAAGACAGACTGATCAGAGCCAGCTTGATCTAGCGGTTCAGGCACCAGACTAGAAACCAGGAGACTGTGTATTCTAGTCTTGCCTTAAGCACAAAAGCTCACTAGACCTTCGGCCACCTTCTTTCTCTCTCTCAGTCCTTCTCACCTCACAGGTTGTTGTGGGGCAAATAAGAGGAGAAGGATATTAAGTATGTTAGCTACTTTGAGTTTTTAATAAAAATAATAAAGAGGATAAAACATCTAAGCAAAATAAGGCACAATTATAGTTCCTTTGAGAAGAAATCATACGTAACTCTTAGTAATGATTAATATGTAATAGATAAAATTATAAGGATCAAACTTTGGTAAGAAGAAAGGCAATAGAAATACGGTGAGTATTCTGAGAAACACTAGCGGTATTAGGGGATGGTTTTGGTGATGCTTCTGCTTATATGACTCAGAAGTTAAAGAGCAGAAAAATCTGAAAACTAACAGCAAAATATAAGTCTAAAAATGTTCAAAACAAGATTTATTTATTTATTAGTTAGACTTCTATACTGCTTCATAGTGCTTTACAGCCCTCTCTAAGCGGTTTACAAAGTTAGCATATAGCATACTGCATTAGCATTAGCATATTGCCCCCAACAATCTGGGTCCTCATAGGATAGGAATAGGATAAGATAGGAAGATAGTACCCTTTATTAATTGCATATGATTTCCTTGGTTTTTTTTTAACTTACCAGCTGCAGCTGATAGAGCTGGTTCAACATCGTCATATGCTGAGGATTAATTGGCGAGGTTAATAGTGCAGGATTGAGACCAATGTTTTTTGCTGCAAACTGCAAAAGCTGTGCTTGAACCTGAGATAGAATAAAACAGTTTATAAATGCTATACTCACTCACCAGAATTTCAGCAAAATACACTAATGGCATATGATCTGACTTTCCGTGATTGCGTTTCTTTTTGATAAATATATAAAGAAACCAAGAAATGGATAGTAACTGCTTTTATCAGACAAAGTAATAGCATACTGTACTTGCTGCATATCATAACTAGGGTTTTCTTACTTAAGATTTATACTTAATATGTACTGAACATGGTATAGAAATAGTCACTGCTAGAAATATAATAAATCTTTGCAAAACTGAAGAAGAACTGAAGAAAAGAAGGTAGCATCCCGATTGCTTCAGGAATAATCAGTGTTAGTGGTTAAGGCAACCTGGATTTCTATATTCCTGGCTACCGACAAAGAAATTCTCCCAGTTCTCATTTAATTTAAAAAAGAGTTTTTAAATTTCGATGTGATGTTTCTCCCTTATTTAGTTGTGTGCATGTCTGTCTTATCTTCAGCTGTACCATCTGGGTTTTTTGGTATGTATGTGTGTCCTTGGTGCTCTCTGAGCTGGCTTGTTTTCTTGCAGATGTTTCATTACCCAAATTAAGTAACATCATCAGAGTTAGCGATGTTAGCACTGAATATGTTCCCTAGTTTGGGTAATGAAACAAGCAAGTTCAGAGAGCACCACGGATCCCTCATGTCAACCCTGAGCTACAAATATTCTCCTTTATTTGTACCATCCTTTCTCCAATAGTTGGCAGCGCCCATTAAATCCCAAGAGAAAACATCATGAAAGATTCTCACCGGAGAATCTCTCTTTCCCCTAGAAATGATCCACCCGATTTCTTCTCCACAAATTTAGCAATGACTTTTGATCCGCCATTTGTGTCCAGCTCTGCTGCCTATAATGCTGTAGATCTCCACTAACCTGAGGGGAGAGAAACTGAGGCACTTGAGCACGAAGACTAGGCTGGGATGAGTTAAGAGGTTGCACTGGCGGTTGCTGCGGCTGTTGCATGGTCCTGGCTTGTGCTGCTCCGCTATTGCCAAACATACCTAGATTGCCACTCGGTATCTGCAGAATAACAAAATTCACAATTTTCAGAAGTGCATTTTACTTGGTGGCAATTCTTTGAACTGCTCTATATGTTACTGAACAGGAGCACCCCTGTAAAAATTAGCAGATCTTTCAATCAATGCTTGAGTGAAGTGTTACATTAATGCTCAGAAAGTATCAGTGGATACCAATATATTGATGTTTTAATAGATATCTCCACAAATATCTACTTTGTGGAGTAGAACTATCCAAATGTATCTCTTATATGTAGTCAGCCATATGTGGGCACCTCCCTCTCTGGTGAAATATCTGGAAGGAGTGGCTATCTCAAAACTTTCAATTTGCAAATGCCATTAGAAGACAGCCAACAATATGATCAAAACATCACAACCATATGGGGAGAATTGCTAATAGAAATGGTTTAAATATGCATATGTATATATAGGTAGGCATATATATTTAAGTCTGCCTTACAGAATTATAGTATATGCAGAATTACAGAATTAACATGCTGGTGTCAATGTACATATACTATATGCATATTCTTTTGACTCTTTACAATACATTCCAACATATCGACTGCACTGTAACATGCCCTGTAGTTTTTTATTATTTTATTCTTACTTGATATGCAAGTTATTCTATTCATTTAGTATCAACAGTATTTAAAAAATAGGTATTCACTTTCTGTAACTAGATAGATGCTTTTTCTTTTACTTCAGTTGGCAATCTATGTGATTTTTAGAACACTTAAGATTCCTGGTTTGAAACAATAATGTGCTGAGTTACAATTTCAAATTTCTCCCAAGCTAAATGGTAATCTCTGTATCTTTTGACTCCTTTACTGCCTAATTAGTACAAAGTTTTCCTGTCTAATTTACTGGTCAGTGGTGTCTTCTACTTGATTTATTGTGGGTCCAAAATTGAGAAAACAAGTCTTCTGCTTCATTTGAAAAAACAGGAAAGCAACTTGCTGAGCTGGCAGTAGACAGCTGATAGCCTTGACTGAATTTAGTCAGTTTACTCCATCCAAGCATTCTAATGGATTTTTCAGGAAATGTTGCTTACCTCAAATGGCAATGTCAGACAGGTATGTGTGCATGTATATGTATGTATATGGATCAGCTTGTTACCAACTTTTAGCCGTTTGTGTTTTTGCGAGAGGAATCTGGATTACCTAAAACTGTGAATTGGTATATTGTTATATATTATCATTTTCAATTACACATTTCTTGAATTCACAGTTTGGTTCAGGTATATTGGTAGTCTTTAGAATTATTGAATTAGCAATGTATTTTGAATTATTCTAAATCTATAATACTTTTATAAACAAGTAAAATGATTACTGAAATAAATCTGACATATTTGGAAAAAATCAGGTATATAAAGTTGAAATATTTTGATTAATATATTAGAAGGTAAAGTTGTTAAAAGAATATTAAGTTTGGGATTTTTTTTATGATTTTAACCACCCAAAAAAAAAAAAAGATTGTCATATTTATTGTACTCCCAAGAGGATGTTTTTAAATGACATGCTTTTTAAAAATAAAATTTACTTTTCAATGGACACTGCCCACTCCATGTTTACAATCTTGGATTACTAATACCTGTGTACCTACAATCTCTCGATCAACGTAATGAAAAGACCAATCAAAATTACTGTTTGCTCAAGGTTTAATGATGTGTTTAAAACATGAGATTAACTGCTCTTTATATGTAATATAATATGGCTTTGTTGTTTCTTTTTTTCTTTTGCATTTGTGTGGATAATTGTGTGGATAATTTTTTGTTTTCTATTTTTCTTTTGTTCCTCTCTTTTGTAAATTAAAGCAATACAAGTAAGATAAACAAAGAAGCCAATGTTTCCCAAATTCTAATCCTTATAGATTTAGAGACAGACAGATAATAGAGTTATTTCCTTCTAAGAACTTTTGTTTGTTTTTAGTTTTAGTATAACAGTTTCGATGAATGTGTGGAAATGGTACTAGGGTACCTTACTTCCTTTATTACCACCCAAAGTAGCAAAAGGTTTCAAAACGATTTCTTACTATGATGACAATGATTTTATGATTCTATTGTGGAAATGTTTCAGAATGATTCCTCTTATGATTCCTCTCACCTAAAGATTTCTACCTTGCTCTTCTTTCAGAATACAGAATGTTTAACAAAGACAGAATGTAAGTCTACAGCATACAATACAGACAAATCAAATGGAACAAGAAGTCAGTGCTACGTTGCACATTGTAACACAACAGTATAAAAGGACTCATAAAAATAAAGGCAGTCTTCATATAAGCTACTGTGGATAGAATCAACTAAATGTTCTTTAGAAACCTGGTACTACAAGAGAGGAGGCTCTATCCATCACACTGGTAATGATGAGACAGATTTTCTTTCTTTCTTTTCAAGGTATTTTAAAATGGATGGCTAAATTCCTTCCTTGCTAACCCTAAGTCTGTGCAAAAGAGTCAGTCACTTGGTCCACATAGAAACTTAACCTGAACATGCTCTGAGGCATCTTCCTTGTACATATTTTTTCTTAACTGTCTCATATTTAAGATTAGCAAAAGATACCTAAGTTAAAGTTGTTTTCTTTCTATGTTACATTTCAGTCTTATCTTGTACTATTTTCTATGTTCTGTAAATTGCCTTTACTTATATACTTGTGGGTACCCACCCATAACATTTTTTGGGTAGGAAGTTAGTAAACAATAATAAAAACATAAGGAAGGAAAGTCCTTAACATGTTTCCTTTTCTTAAAAAGGCTTTCTCATCCTTTTAGGGTTTTTAAATGAGCAGATTGGGCCTGGAAATAATTCAGCCCAGGATAGTGTATATGAAAATAAAAAAGTTATAGCTTTATCACTACAATCATCTTTGAGCACTAAGGCAACTTGATGTCTTACGTGATGGTTTACCGAGTTGCAACTAAACTACATGGTAGGTTCAACGATTGCTTGACCCTGCTCTAGATGTACTATGTAGCTTTTGACTGACTCAATTTAATAAATTAGTAATTATTAAATGCACAAGAATCAGTATGCAAACTGGCATAATGCAGTAAGCAAGGGGATCCCAATGTAGTGCCTATGGGCATCGTAGTACCTGCAGAACCTTACTGGGCATAATGCTAGGATCTTGCTTCCCCCCCCCCTCAAATAGTCTTAAAATATTTTTCAAATTGAACAAAAAGCAAATAAGTAAATAGGAAACAGGCATGCTGCAGAGCAAAACAGCTCCTGGGACATTAAAAAAACAAAACAAAACTGGTAGATATGCAGGAAAAAAGTAGGCAGTAGGAGGAGATGGACTTTGCAGAGAACATCCTGTAGGTATGGAAGCGGTGCAGTGGAAAATGAATGGGGAAGACTGATGATACGTGTGTTCACATGTGCTCATGTATGTGTGCCTCTTTAAAATCAACACTTTGCATTCTGAGAAAGTGGTATTTGTTTTGCAGGGAAGTATATATAATTGACATTGGGAATTCAACTTCATCTCTGCCTTGTAGGAGATCCTGAATGATTTCCCCCCCTGTTTTTTTAGATCTCAAAATTAGGGAAGGACATAAATTCATAAGAGTTGATGTTTTGGGGTATTAGTCCTCACCTCTGCCTTATTTTCAGTTCTTGGGAAATATATGTTTCCCAAGAACTGAAAATGTATTTATTATTTCTGAAAGTACTTACAATGCATTCTCAAAATTCCAAAGGTGTTCACTTGCCTAACAAAGCTGAAGACCCCATAAATAATAGCATGAATGGAAATATTCAATTTCTCTGGTGCTAAGAACTGATTTCTCACTCAGGATTGGCAGTACCACAACTCTACTGACTGGGTGAACTGAAAATAGAAACTGGTTTAATCCCAACTAGTAACCAAATACTGCAATCAAGAAAGCTTGCTTGGGGACCAGAATAACCTCAACACAGTAAATGATAATTGTTTGAGGACGAGAAAAGAAGAAATCTAAGAAGAGGACAATTACAAGTTGGGAGAACTGTGATTTTTGTTGTCATGCAAGATCACAGAAAAGAGTAACACTATCCAGGAATGCTGTGGAATAGCAGCAGGGAAGAAAAGAAATAGAAGCAGGAGTTGTGTAGAGAAGCAGCAGCAGAAAAGCAAAGGCATAATATTTAGCTAAAAGACCTTTGTTTATCTCCTATAGTAATGACTTCCCTTTGAAGAAGGTCTAGATGCCAAATTACATTTTGATTTAGACTCATTTACTACTTACATTTGAAAAAAGGATATTGAAATAGAGAAAAAAACATATTCCTTTTACTAAGACAGCAACCGACTTTCACACAGTTGTCACTGAAAAGGTACCTTACCTGTCTAGAAGAATTCAAGTTTTGCATGCCCAGCCCTGAGGCAATCCCACCCAGGGTCTGATTAGGGAGTGCACTGTTTGAAAGGGGGAGCTTCAGGCTTGGTGAAGGCAAAAATGGTGAAGTAGTGGGCTCTTCCACTAGGCCGCCATCCTGATTGAAAAAAGAAAGGGTGAGCTGTGTGCAGTGTCCAGGTACAGACAGTGCACAAAACAGTTTCCCATGGAAATATAAGTGGAACATGGATGAATAAAAGATCAAAATATTGTTTAAAAAGGCATGAGGAATACATAATGAAAAGTATGGAGTGGAAGGAAGAAGAAAAAGAGAAACAGAATTAAGATACTGTTTGTCTTTACTTTTTGCTTTTAAATTTTTAAATGCATAATTGTAAATATATAATCATTCTCAAATATGAAAAGCAACAAACTCTTGTTGAAACACTTTTAAGGCAGGAATTACATTGCAAACATTACGTGCCTCATTTGGAACAACTGCATGTCCTCCCGCGGAAAAAAACATTACTATTTCTATTTTTAATTTCTACTTTCATATCAAATTATTTTCTTTTCTATTTTTTAAAAAACTATCCCAAAGACGTATAGTAATTCTGAAGAAAACTAACACTGCATTTTTGCATCATTACTATTTTGGAACATAGTCACTTTTGTGACATTAAGACTGCCAAAACGTCAGTGATCTCTTATTTAGCCTCTGGCAATATGCATAATCATCTGTAGTTTAGGTAAATTCTAACCTGCAAAAAAGCTGTTAGGAAAATACATTCTATTAGCACAGCTATACAATCTCCTGTTCATTGTGTGAATGAGCAAAACTTTAAAAAGAACATATTAGCACAGTACTGAAAGCATTGCAAAACAGTAAAGTTTTTTTCAATCAGTTAGTAGTTTAGGAAATGGGAAAGAAGACAAGGAGATTGCTACGACAATTCATCTCAAAGCAGGGTGCCTTAATCTAAATACTACATAGGATTCTTGGATAAATTGTCAATTGCAGTCTAAAGCCTAAACACAATTATATAGATGTGACTGTTCAGGTAAAAGGACTGAATATAAATATTTAGGCTTAATAATGGTGCATAATTTTCTAGGTAACTATCTCCACAGCTTGTCTCAACAAAAACCAGGATATAATTATGTTTCTAACAATGACAGATTTCTTAAGAAGCTGAAGAAACAGATACTTTCATTTCAGTTCCAGAGATACACATAATAATTCTGATCCTTCAAGGAACAACCAATAAAATCTCATTAACTGCCTACTTACTATGGAGGTTTCTTTGTCCTCCAGACAGGGTGGAGGGGAGAAAAAGTAAAAATCAGAAGTCATCTCAAGCATACAATATAAAGACTATAACAACCATTATGTAGGACAGACAGGCAGAAGATTAGCAGGGCGTGTTCATAAAACCAACTAGCAGTCAGAAGACACTATAAAAATTCCTTAGTCTCACAGCTGATAGACAGACTTAACCATTGTTTCACTTACTGGGAAACGGTAAGCATCCCAGACCAAGCTAAATTCAAAAATGCCAGGGAATTCCTGGAAGCTTGGCATTCAGACAAATCAGCCACCAATAGACAGACAATGATAAACTACACTTACATATCATTCAAAAAAGAAAATAAAAAAGCTAAGAAGGAAAACAAAAAGACCAAACACATCTTCTTCAACAATCAACATTCAGATAAGCAGGGGTCAATACCAGATAACAATCAAGCAGAAAACAGTACCCTAATCAAGGGACTACTGAAGAGAAAACCACATCCCCATCAACAACAGCAGGACAAACTACAGTATATAAACAGGTAGCAAACCCCCACAATGGCTAGCATTGATGATGTTATCTAATCAGGTAATAAGCAAACAACCAAGCTCTGTGCACACAAAGGACTCCACAGTTCAACCTGGAGCTACAAATATTCTCTTCTTTAGGAACTACTTGCACAGCTTAAAGTTAAAACCAGCAACTGGGTTCCACTTTGCTTTGTAGAGATAGTACAATTGATAGTTTACCCATCTGGTTCAAGCTATGATCTGCCTCAAAATGAAAGAAACCATATTCAAGGAGAAGAGTAAATGATAGAAAGGACTTTGAAATATTTGCATCTGTTCCAAAAGCAAGAATTCAGCAATAATAATAAATAGATGAATAAGAGCAAATTTTGGATACAAGTGCTCTCTCCTTCTTCTCCTTTTCTTCTGACACATACACGTTGTCCAAGACTATGATCATTTGCTCTCCTTTTAAAGTTATGGTGGGGCTGAATGGACATAAGAGTCCCCAAAATTTAGGTGCTTGGCAGCCTTCCCACACTTATAACCAAAGGGGTGCTTTAACTCCTGCCACCCACTTATCACCATACCATCAATGTTCCTTTTCCCCCCAAGCACTTTGTGGCCCCTGCTATGCTAGCTGACTTCCATTATTTTCCTGTTCCGACATCTGTTAAGCATGGCCAGCATGGCCCTCCACAAGGCAGTTACTGGCTACACAAATCTTTTCTTCAGGTTATGCTCAGAGGTCTCCTCACAAGACCTGGGGAAGATGGCCTAATGTGGTTAGCAGCTGCTTCTTGAAGGGCCAGGCATGCTTGCCTCATCAGCAAGTGGGAGTAGAAAGATGGGGAAAGTCAGCTGGGGAAACAGAGTGCAGAGCGGCAGGGGCCTTGGAATACAGGGTAGCAAGGGTGACTGAGGCTAGGACTGGGCTGGGTAGCTGGGGCTTCTTGGTGTGATGCAGCTCTGGGTCTGTAAGAGCCCCTGAGCTTCAATGCAGCATGAAGCCTTGCCCCAGCTCCAGCCTAGCAGTGTGGCGCAAAGGGCTTTGCATGCCACAAAGCTGGTTCTGCACATTTTAGAGCTCTGGGAGTTGGGGCAAGTCATTATGCCTAAGCCATAGTTCAATGCATTCAAATGGAAATTGGATTTCCATACTTCCTTTCTTAACTTAGGAAATTGCTTGTTAATGACTTTTGGATGATAAGAACCTTCAGAAGTGCAAGTTTCATTACACTGGTGAGTTTCCGTCTATCCCTGAGGAAAGACGTTCAATGAAATTTAAGGACTTTAAAAAGATTTTTTTTAAAAAATAATAAGCAAAAGGGTGACTAATATGTTGATTGTGGAAAGTTATAAATGAATTAAGGGCCAGATGGACTTGAAATACAAGAATATTTCCTGTAGATGGTTTAAAATTTTACAAAAATATTTATGAAGATTTTGAAACTAACTATAATAAATCTTCCCACCGAGAAAGTGTTTATTGGGGGGGAAAATATGATAAAACAGGAATTCTACTGCCATTAAACATAACTGCATGCTAAATACTACCTACAGTCCACGCAAGCTATTGAGTTGAGAGACAGCCTATCTTTGATGCCGGATGGCATCATGCTTGCACAGACAGAACTGGTCTCCAGCTCGGGGTCTTCCTGGATTTGTGGATTTTGTTTGAATTCCAGGTGTAGGGTATGACTATAAGGACCTTTGCATACATGCATTTTCATTTGGCCACTCATGCCATCACTTCATGGTGAATTATTACAATGAACTCTACAATGCGTTATATATATATTTAATTTTTTGATGCCTAAATATCCTCTTAAGCAGGGGAATACCGTTCAACTTAAAACCTGAAGCATGGTAGGAAAAGAAGTATTGAACTTGCTCTGTGCTTTGCAAACAAAAGTAGCTTCAAAAGAATACATGTGCTTCATTAACTTCCTAAAAATAATTATTTTACAGTTAACCTGCATTATCTTCTCACCATTCACTCAAATTATCAGGGAATACTCTATGTTCCTGAACCAAGGAAAACAATATTCAATGCCAATCATATATAAAAAATCTCTGAGACATTCTAAATAAATCCTGCTAGAGGTTCTCCCCTCCACTCTGCCCCCCAGAAGCCTCAACGTTTCTTTATTATCAATCAAATTGATGTTTATTTAATGCTGGAAAGCCCTAAGCACATTTGATTTATTTTGTTTTTAACAGCTTTTGATAACAGCAATGTGAAATACCAATTTGGTCACATACTAGAGAAATTTAATTCAGTAATTTGGTTATGGATGTTTCTATTCATATACCTATTGACTACCTGCCTATTAAAAACCAATACTATTGAAAGGACTCAAAGGCCAACTAGTATCAAACTAATTTCTATAAAGCAAGCTAGGGAACGCACACACACACACACACACACACACACACACACACACACAACCCCAAATGGAAGAAAGGGAAAAGTTCCCTTAAGTTAAATCCTATTTTAAATATACAAAGAGTGTATGATTTTTAATATTATTTTTGCCTTAATTATAGCTTCCTAAGATTAAAACATTTTCTTCCTGTTTTTTAGGAATACTGCTTCTGGATTTTGGTCCTTCTGAAACAACGAAAATTACTGATTCCAGGACTATACTATCTTTGAAACTGGATAGGGTTGCACTGCCTCAGACAGACTCTATTCGCAATCTGGGGACCCTCCTAGACTTGTGACTTCTGCTAGATGAGCCGGTGGCAGTCATGGCTAGGAAGACATGCCTTTGCACAGCTTTGTCTTATGTTCCAGTTGTGCTTGTTCCTGGATTTGCAGGTCCTGCTTACAATCACTCATACCCTTGTCATTTCCAGATTGAACTACTGTATGCACTCTACATGCAGTGCTGTCTTTGAAGAGTATCTGGAAGCTTCAGCTGATACAGAATGCAGTGGTGTGAGTAGTTATCTACATCCTTAACAGGACATGTTATACTTCTATGCTGCGTGCACTGGTTGCCAGTTTGCATCTGGGTCCAATTCAAGATGCTGTTTTTAACCTTTAAAATCTTTCATGGCAAAGGATTGGGATATTTGAGAGACCATCTCTTCCCAATCACATCAGCCTGCCCGACTAGATCTGTAAAAGGGGGCATACTGTGGATACCATCAGCTAGGGACCTACATATGATGGGTCCCAGTGACATGATAGACATCTCTATCATGGTGCCCTTTTCATGGAACATTCATGGAACATTCTTCCCCTTGAAATTAGATTGATGCCATCAAATGTCTTTTTTGACATTTTGGAAATGTCCCAAGACCTGGTTATATAATCAGGTCTGAGGTTCCCAGGGAACTGTAGATATGCTCAGATATTCTAGATAATTATTCTTCCTTTGCTGAGGGTCTGTATATATTTTTATAATATTTATTTTTAATCTGGATTTTATATTTTTTTATATTTCTTGTTTTTATATTTCTTGTTGCTTGACTATTGTATGCATGTTGTGAGATAAAAGGCTACACAAATTTGACAAATAAATAAATGAAGGATAAATCCAAAAGACTGTTTCCCTACTCTAAAGGACACTAGGATTTAAATTACAGAAGAAAAGAAAAAGTCATTTGATTGCTTTAACTTGCTGAATCATGCAAGTCCGTCCTGATTAAGGCATTCTGTTGATTCCTGTAATCTTACTACAGCAAGTTAGAAAGTTTAGAGAATGAGATTATCAACAGGAGACAAGCAAAGAGAATACCTATCTCTATTATTTTCTCCTTTGTTAATTAAACTTTCACCAGTTGTTGTCATCTTCCATTATTTATTTATTTTTAACTCCAGAATGCTGCCCCTACCTTGTCAAGGAAGGTGGGGCGGTCCATGGAAGACTCTTTGGAGATCGGTGGTGGGCGGCAGCCAAGGGGTTTGGTGACCATTCCATTGTAGTCAGCTACTCCCATTCCACGCTTGTCCATTTCCACCTTCTTTTCCAGCAGAGCACCTGTAAATGGTAAAGCAAATATGAAAATGTCACAAGAAAATTAGGAATCTTTAGCCAAGTCAAGATGAAGTTACATTTATATTGCTTTCACTACACTTTTCTTAGTATCAATACATTTTAAAACTTGAAATTTAAAATAAATATGCTCTTCTAAAGCACTGAATTAGTACAGTTTTACAGCCTACCCAATTCTTACATAAAATGGTTTTAACATAATGCAGTTTATTTCATTGAAACAGAACAATCGTCGCTCATATCGTACTTACTCGCTCAAAAGTACTTACTCATGGCCTGATCTAGATTCATACTGTTACTCTTTAAGGCCTCTTCTGCTGGCTCTCTCTGCAAAAATAAGAAAATGTGTTGGTTACTAACTGCACAAAACAGAGTTTATAACTATATATAAGAACATTCTACAAGGACCTCAAGTATACTCTCCTTATGTTAAGAGGTGATAATAATTGACATTTCAACAGCTAATAGTCAGGCGTTTGCAACTAAAGTGGGGACGGACTGTGCCCTGTGCCCAAACAGCAAGTTAATGTGTTGAAACAGCAAACAAAGCTTTTCATAGCAAAGAGATACATACAATTGATCACCTGCCAAGACCTGCAGATCAAAAAATGTCTAGGTGTGCAACAGCTGGTGAACTTAAACTTAAAATATCAATTTTAGGTTCAACCATTTGAAATAGGAAATAGCCATGGTGCCAGCTTTCAAATTTAGTATAGAAAATATAAGTCCCCCAGTTCAGTTTCAGAGCCTGCCCCCAAACTGAAAATAATTGCCTACAAACTGGAAATAAGCAATATGATTGCCAATGTTTGGCAATCATAGCCCATAACCCATGTCATGGATTCCATGTAATAGAAAGAATCTCAGATACCTCTGAAACGGCCAAGGTATCTAGCCCAGGGGTATCAAACTCAAGGCCCAGGGCTGGATCTGGCCCATGCGGTGCTTAGATCTGGCCCACAGGGCCACCCTGGAAACAGCAAAGGACTGGCCAGCAATGCTTCTACCAGTGAAAACGGAGCTTGGGAGGACTGCACGTGGATCTCCCAAGCTCCGTTTTCTCTGGCAGAGGATTGCAGGAGGCCGTTGCAGCCGAAAACGGAGCTTGGGAGCCTGTTTTTGCTAGCAGAGCGCTTGGTCCACCACAGGTGCCCCTGATACAAGTGATGTCGAGCTAGCCACATCCACCCTGGCCACACCCACCCTGGCCCCTCAAGGTCAAACACAACCCTGAGGCGGCCCTCAATGAAATTTGAGTTTGACACCCCTGATCTAGCCTATTCTGAGCCATCAAAAAATGCTTAAGTTGAAAACTGTTGTGAACTAGAAAAACCTTCAACTTGGAATTGGAAAAAATCCTTAATATGATTACACAATTATTGATTTGAAGTCATTATCCTGGATTTTGCCCACACTTTCCAATAACATTTTACCACCCATTTTTAAAATAGAGATTTTCCAAGGAGTTAAATATTCGCAAGTGTCATTATCAAAAACTAATCTATCCCCCAATATTCTCACAACCTGGGAACAATTGTCCTTTCTAATACATGTTGTTCTAAGAACTTGTCATGACCGCAAGGGGAATAAATAATAAAATTCCAAAATAACCCCAATAGAGGATGATATTTCACTAAATTTTAATTTGCAATGCTAATAAAATATAACCCCAATGATAGTTTTCAAATCAGGTAAATTAAAGCCACCATTTCAAATGGTAATTTCAATTTAGCTAATGGAAACCTTGATGGACTACTATTACAAATAAATTAAGTAGCCTGTCAATCTGAAGAAAATGTTTATTTGGTATTCATATTATGATACCTCTAAGGACATAAAGCGAAGAATATTAATTTTAAAAATATTCATTTTACCCCACAAACATAAGGGGATTTTAGTTTCTCTATTTATATCCCATTCATTTTTTAAAATAAAAAATTCAAAGTATTTATTTCCACATCACATATCTAGAAATATTTTGAGAAATGTAAAATCCAAGATACTTAATATATGGAATCAACCCTCTATATAATCAACCCTCTATATAACTGTGTGAAGTTAGTGCCTAAGGCAGTGATGGCGAACCTTTTAGAGTCCAAGTGCCCAAACTGCACCCCAAAACCTATTTATTGCAAAGTGCCAACACAGCAATTTAACTTGAATAATGAAATTTTACTACTTAAAATAATGATAAACAACGCAGAGTTCATCTAATTGTTCTAAGAAAAACGTCATAAATGCACTTTTATGCCTTCATTTTTTTCTGCTTTTGAATATTATGTTTAGCAACAATAAAAAACAAAAACTTTTGTAATATCATTTCTCTTTCCCTCCCTCTTTCCCCCTTTCTTTCTCTCCTCTCTCTTTCCCTCCCTTCCTCTTCCCCCCTTTCTTTCTTTCCCTCCCTCCCTCTGTTTCTCTTTCCCTCCCTATCTATCTCTCTTTCTCTCTCTCTCTTTCCCTCCTTCTCTCTCTCTCTCTGCCTCCCTCTGTTTCTCTTTCTCTCTTTCCCACCCTCTCCCTGGGGGGTGGGGAGGGAAGGAACCCCTGAATTGGTGTTGGGTGGTGGGAATCTGATATCTGGAAGCTGAGGAGCCCGGGAGCAGTGTGCCCACGTTCAGCTGGTTGGCAGAGAGCCGAAGACCAGCTGGATGGCGGGGCATTCCAAGATAGGCAGCTCTGCAGGAAAAGCAACTGACAGCCGGGAGGCGAGAGCTAGCCCACGATGACGCAGGGTTGCATTATGGCTCTGCATCATAATGGGCTCCAGGAGGAGGTCGGGACCTTGTCTCCCCCATTGTGAAGCATGTTAAATTTCATTGTGCTGTGCAAGGGGCAGGCCATGGAGCAGCAACAGCAAATGTACTGCGACAAAGGCGGAATGCTGTTTCATGCTCTTTTTTTGTCCTACAAATGATGGTGAAAAACACAATGGAGAAACGTGATGGAGCTGGGCTGAGGTGATGGTGCACGTGCCCACAGAGAGGGCTCTGAAAAAATATAGTCCATTCTATAGAGGAGAATATTTGTAGTTTAGGGTTGAAATGAAAGGTTTTTTTGATAACCTTTGAGCTGGGTTCTTTTCTTGCAGTACATTATATTTTAGGTACATCCAGTAAATTATTATTATTATTTTTACTAAACTATTAAATTTTTAACAAACTGTGATTGTACATGACCAGAAAATTTGCAAATGCATTTTACCATTCCACTGAAAAATCACCTAGGCCAGGAACTTTACTGTTTTGAAACAATTGTATAGAAATATGTAACAGAGGCAGAGGTGCTTTCAGAAGAAAAATCCATAACGTAACTTTATCAAAAATCAAGAATATTTAAAGTAGGCATTACTGTGATATTTGAAACATGGACCAAAGAATTAGAAAGAGCCAAAATGGCCTTCAAAGGCTTCGTATTCTTGTAAATGTTAAAATGATATCAACAGATTTGAAATTAAATCTAATTCATAAAAATAATTATATTTACAGTAAATGGGAACACCCTAAAGAATATATTAAAAAACATCAGTCTTTCTTGTAGAAGATGTAAAAAAAAAATTAAGGGTTCATTGAACATATGATACTTTTCTGAAATAGTATTTTAATACACATAAGTAGATTTATGGGGAAACCTTTAAATGTTAAAGAAGTTAATGTGATGTTGAATTATTCATCCAAGCTTTGGAATCAGACTATCTATAAGAAATTATGACTGTACAGTGCATGTGAGATGTCTAAGAATAATAATGAAAAATTGGAAAAGTGACATTATTCTAGATACTAGATTGGCTTTTAGAAATGTGCAACATTCTTTTTGGAAAAGGTAATATTTTCTACCAAAGGATGAAGCAATATGTTATTCTTTGGCACAGATTTTAATTTAATTTAATTTAATTTAATTTAATTTAATTTAATTTAATTTAATTTAATTTAATTATTGGATTTATATGCCGCCCTATCTCCATAGGACTCAGGGCGGCTCACAGCAGTGAAGGTACATATTTTAAATAATATTTTGTATCTGATTATATAGTATTATATAATATTTTCAGTAAACTAGTAACTGTAAGTTTAATATATAGATCTTTTTCATTTGTTTGTTTGCTTTTTAACTTTAAGGATAGTTTGCTCTTGTGTTGTTTCTTGGTATTTTATCTGCATTTTGAATTGTTTTAAAACAAAGAATACTAATAATAAAAAGACCAAAAAAATAATATGCAATAAAAATAGTAAAATCTTGTAACTATAAATGCTAGACTACAGAAAGAACAACCACCCAAAACTGCATACTATACCCTAGCATAATCCTCTTCAAATAATCTGTAGAACAATGAAATGATAGGGTTTACACAGATTTTTCCATAGACCCATTCTACTGGTGTTTTGATTTTTTTCTAATTATCTCTTATTCACTTCTTTTTTCATTCAGGCTTTTGGCAAGGGAGAGTGAGACTGCTCACTTTATCATTCTTGCCAACTTTTATCTTTTATTGATTTTGTTGTAATTTCTTTGATTGTTGTGAATCACTCAGAGTCACTGAGAATTGGGCAGCATACAAATTTAATAAATTCTGGTCCATCACACAGTCAGCCAGATGTTTAGACAAGAGTTGGCATTTTTAATCCACCTTTCGAGTCTTTCCCAAAGACCAGGGATAGAGAGATGTTGTCTGATAGTGTGAAAGGCATTGTCATGGGATGTAAGACATTCCAAGCAAAGCTGTCTTTTGCAATTGATTGATGGTGATTTTATCAATGCTGATGTTTTAGGATTGCACCCAATCCCCTCTTCCTCTTTCACAAATTTGCAGTAAAATACCTTGTTACTTTGAGCAAGATTTTTAAACTTAATTTCAACTTACTCAACTTGCTAATACAGGCAGCCCCCCAGATTAAGAACGAGTTTGATTCCTAACTCTGTCATTCACTTGAATTTGTACGTAAATTGAAACTCTTACATACAAATGGGTTGCCTTTTACTAAAAATGGTGGATGGCATTCACCTTCCTCAAGCCAATGAATGGCTGAAGTTGTGCAATGTTTTAAAGAACTATTGAAAACAGGCTGTATATTAAAAAAACAGCTTCAGTAGATCATAAAAGTATTTTGAAGATTCAGTGGTTCTTTGGCTTAAGAAAGGACAATGTGTCTGCCAGTTTTAGTAATAGGCAGCTCATTCGTAAGTATGGGTTGCCCAGATTTATTTATTTATTTAATTTTATTTATATACCGCCCTTCTCCCGAAGGACTCAGGGCGGTGCACAGCCAGATAAAA
>JANHZT010006037.1:219440-233680 GCA_032468215.1 Stegonotus admiraltiensis | reverse complement strand
AGTTGTCAGACATTTCATTATGATGTTATCAATGTTGTTTCGCTGCTATTGTTTATTTAATGTAAGTGCTTTCCAATATTATCATACAAAAATATCCTTATAAAAGCTAATGAATTTTTTAAAAAGTTAACTCCAATAACTAAGCAGATTTTAGGTTAGCAATAACTGAAGAAATATCTCTTTGTCAAAAAACATTCAGATGTAGTACCTGATTGTACTACCAGATGCAGTATCTGATAATGAAAATCAAAGACTAAACAAGACACAGATCATGTGAGAAAACAGAACTAAGAAAAGAGAAATATGGCAGAAATTATGAAGACAGTATTTTAGAATCAGTTATGTGAAGTGCTGATGGACTTGAATGTTAGTCAGTGACGCTGAACTGTCAATCTATGATCCCAAACACATTTATTTGGTTATATGTGTTCTGAAGAAAAGGGGTCACTAGTGTCTCTACCCAATATGATTTCCTTTGCATCTTTTCTACTTTTTCTTTAGAATAAGGAATTTGTAATGCTTTTTTTTAATTACAATGTTCCACAGACTCATTTTGTTGGACACGGTTTCAATTTTATTTTTACAATCCTGCTGCTCATTTAAATCTATGTAATTACATTGCTTTCCTAATTCAAGTGACAATCTAAAATGCACTTACCTGAAATTAAGCTTAACTGAACTTAATATTTTATTTTGAGCAGCTATGGATAGAACTGTATTGTCAGCCTTTCATACCTGCTTACGTTTTGCACTTTGGATGGAAAATAAATCAGTTTCATGCAAGCAACATATTGGAAACTACATTTATACCTTGTATCCGTGATGGCGAACCTATGGCACGCATGCCAGAGGTAGTACAGAGCCCTCTCTGTGGGCACGCATGTTATCACCAGCTGCTCTTCTGGTTTATGGCAGGTGCATGTGCACTGGCCAGCTGATCTTCGTGCATGCCAGAGCCCTGGAAACCCGAAGACCAGCTGGCCGGTGCGCATGTGCACACCGGAAACAAGTAGACCAGGTGGCCAGTGCAGGCATGCGCACCAGCCAGCTGGTCTTTGAGCTTCCGGGGCTCCAGCATGCATGCACACTCCGATTTGGGCACTTGGTGCCGAAAAGGTTCGCCATTACTGCCTTAATAGTTTCATCTTAAATATTAACATATATTTAAGGTTGAGTACATAAGTTAATAAGTACTATTACTTCATACAAAAAAAAAATCAAAATATATATCCTACCTGGGCCAAGCAGAGGGGACCGGTTTGACTGGGCACTTGACTGGTGCGGTGGCTGAGGTTCAGCCATGTTTGCGTTGATAGTGGTGGTTGTGGTGGTAGCTGTGGTACTGCTCTGGATTACAGAATTGTTTCTATCCCACATATTTACAGTCTTGTTGTTATTGTAATTTGGATCACCCCAAGCTGAGGTACCATCATCTATCTCCATCTTGCGCCGAATGGAGGGTGGAGAGGGCTCTTCCCACCCAGTTGCTTCACTGTTATCTTTCTGTTTGGCTGGGAGTGGTCCACCAACCCATCCTGATCCAGTCTGTTTAACAGAAGCAGCTCCTCCCCAGTTACTCACATTGTTGTCCTGGGATTTAGAAGCCCAATTTTGTTGGGGACCAGATTTTAAAGATTCCCCCCAGCTTGTACCTGTATTAACTTTGCTATTTGTGCCATTTCCCCATCCACTGGTCCCAGAACGTGTAGTGTCATTCCAACCAGACCCTGATCTGTTGTCAGCATCCCATCCAGAACCATTCTTTTTCCCATCTCCCAAGTGTCCAGGGATAGATGAGGAATCAACCCAATCTCCACCACTTGAAGTCCAGCCTGGATTTGATTTCTGTCCATCTCCCCAGTTTTGAGATTTGGGTTTCTGAGGTTCCCCCCAAGTAGGCGACTTGTCCTCCTGATTTGTGGTCCCACTCCAAGTGTGGCCACTTTTGGCAGCAGCAGCATTATTGACAGCAGTTGAATTTGTTAGCTCTCCCCATCCCCCAGGGCCGTTGGGCGCTTTGTTATTGTTATCACCCCAACCTGTATTAGTTGGAACGGATGCAGGTGGAGAGCTGACCCACCCAGATACTGAAGAGGTATTTGTACTGTTCATGATGGACCCATCATTCTTGCCCCCTGCATTTGAAGGCTGAGTAGCTACACAACCCCAGGCCTCAGTTCCATTGTCATTCTTTCGATCAGACCTTGGAGATTCTTCAAATTCCCAGGCAGTGTTTTGTTTTACAGGCGTCTGTCCCCATCCAGTGTTGGAAAGTACCCTTGGGTCAAGGTCATTCCTTGGCAGTTGGACTTGTCCTTGGTCTATCATTCCCTTGTCTCTTCTTCGACACTCTCCAGGGCCTTCTCTTCCAGTACTGCCTTCATTTTGACTTCCATTGCTATCATTACTTCCTTCACTACCTGTGTTGCCAGTTGCTGCAGCTTTGGCCCAAGAGTTTATTTGATCATTGCCCTGCTGCATGGCAGGATTCTGGTTGGTAACATTAGAGCTATCCCACCCTGTTGATCCTTTTCCACTGATGTCATTACTGGAATGCTGGTTTTGGGGTTTGCTCCATTCACCATTAATACCATTGCTAGTGCTGCGGTTTGAATGTCCCCAAGCACCAGAATGCATACTACCAACGCTATTGTTACCATTGCCCCTGCCCCATGCTAAGACTCCAGGACTGGCAGGATCCCACGCACTTGTTCCATTCCCTTCCTTTTGCACAGCATTGCTGGATCCATTTTGCTTAGCAGTTAATGCTGAGTTCACAGTGTCTCCATTCCCCTGACTGAACCCAGAATTGCTGTTTCCTGTGGCAGGATTATTTGGGGATATTCCCCACACTGAATTGCCCATTCCTTCACCACTACCCCCACTGACTTGAGAAACTGATGTCCCATTAGCACCAGGAAGGCTTTGCAAATGGGGTGGGATGATGGCCCCCATGCCAACAGCCATGCCCCAGTTTGGCAGTCCATTTGTCTGCATTGCATTGATAGGGTTTGGTGAAGAGTTCATGGGGTTAGTGTTATTTGGTCCATCAGTGTTAAGGTTCTGAGGTTGTACGCTGAAAGACACATTCTGAGAAGTGGACGTTTGTGGTTCTGTGCTCTCTTGTGGCAACAAGTTTCCCCAAGCACCTAAGGTGCCTGCTGGGTTCCCATTCTGGTTGCCCATGTTCTGACCTATGGCACTGACTGGACTGCAAATACTGGAAGGGTTGCCTGTTCCCACAGTTCCCTCATGTCCAAGTACAGGCCAGGCAGCTGGATTGGCATTGGGGTTAAGGTTAAGATTAATGCCAGCATTTGAGTTGGAAGCACCCCAGCAATTCTGACTTCTACCATCTCCAATCATGTTGTCCATCTTTCCATCCCCACCACTAGCAGAGCAGTGAGCTAAGCCAGAGTTAGAATTGGTGGCAACACCCCACACTCTGGTCGAGTTTCCATTACCATTTGCTCCCCCAGCTCCAAGGGCACTCTGGTTAGAAGTGCTTTGGATGAGTGCTCCATTGGTGCCATTATTGCCATTGGGTTTCTTTGTATGTCCAGTGAAGTTGCCTTGGGCACTCCCTGTAGCCATGCTACTATTCTCAGAGCCACAGTTGGAGGCAGAGTCAGTGTCTGTAGTACATTCTGAGGCAGACTCAGTCTCAGTTCCTGTAATGGAAGGCCACGCTTCCTTGTCAGTCCTGTCTATTATCACTTTATCCCAGCCGCAATTGGCTTCACTTCGGAAAGTGGGCTGCTGTCCCCAGTGAGTATTCTCATAGTTGTCTCCCAATCCACTGTGGCCAAGGTCTGTAAAATCAAATATTATGCAAATTAATCACCTGACAACGACCAAATATACAAGTATGGCTTATTACAATATTTTCACACACATTTCCAATTCCAAAGCCTGTCATCACATCTGAAAAAATATAATAAAGCCTATGTGATGGCATAAAAGACATGTATTAGAAAGGCGAAGTACAGATTTTTCTATACATTAAAATATAGTCTTCCATGGTACAACAATGCACTAAAAATTCCAAGCTATGATAAAATAACTCTTCTCTATACTAATGCATACAGGTTTTAGACACATTCAATACTTAAATTCCTCTTATAAGACTCAACTAATAAAACCAACTTTCTTAACCTATACTGTGGGGCATACAAGCATATATTTTTTTCTATAAATTATGGAAGTTAAAGGTAAATTGTATTAGTTTTTATCAAATGATTTTAATATTTCAACCAATTTATAAAGTTAATCAATTCCTATAAGATGTATAATGTACCTTAAATCTTAGAAAACGTATTGTTGTATCACAGATATTTAGGACTTGGATTTAGAAACAATAGGCCTAATAGATCCAAACATTCCAATGATGTTACTTTCAAGACTTTTTAAATGCTAAAATTAAAAAGATAGAAGAATCAGTTGTTTCACTGAAAATTAAGACTTGGACATAATGGTTAGTATTCCATACATATAAATGACGGTACAATGTGGGCAGAGGGTTCAATATAATCCTGATCCATGAGGAAGAAGAGGGCAAGCAGTCTCCTTACTTATGTCCTAATCAAGCAAAGCATAATGCCAGCTTTTGAGACTAGGAAAAGCAAAGAAAATTAAGAGTTGTAGTTTTAACTATTTACAAAGAGATTCAAGGAAGGTTATTCTTGTACGTACATAGGACATTTTAAATATTAATAAATTAACTATTTCTAATAACGTTTTGTTCTGCAATGTGAATTACTATTAAATGTAAACTATATTTTCTGTAGTTGTCAGAGATAATTTGGGATTTTGAGAAAAATCTCAAACCAAGAGAAAAATAATTATATTTAAACCTTCTATAAATAACTGGCAATTTTTCATTTTTTTAAAAAAAACTTGAATCTTTTTGGGATGAAGTGATAAACTATATTCTAAATTATGATTCATCAAAATAAAAACTCGGCAGTACAATATTCTTTATATTGAACAATTAAAGGTATTTTAACAGTTAAACTCAACAGTGTGTTTCTTATTTATTTAAAGACCAGTTAAGGCATTTTAAAAAGCAATCTTCTAAGTATATAAATTAGATGAATAAATAAAATTTCTATAGCAGAGTAAAAACAAAACTTATGTATAATAATGTGGATATTCAGGATGAAGACAAAAAAGGTTTTTTTAAAATGCACAAAGGATCTATTTTAGTCTGTAAAAGTTTATTTATTATTAAGAGGCTCCCCCTGATTTCTATTGCATGTATAACCTGAGGGTCAAGTCGTTTTTAAAGGTGCTAGAAATCTATAAGAATTTGTTTTTTTAAATAATAATAGGTGAAGTATTTATGTCTGTGTTCTGAATTTTGCAACTATAAACATTTAGGTGGAAATTACAAGTTTGTCCAACAAGAATTACTGTATAAAAGCTTAAATTCTAAGACTGTGCCAGAAATACTAACACAGATATGAAAGAGTTAAGGGACAGCCCAAAATAAAACAGCTTCATTTACAGACAGAATCCAATACTAAGCCACACAAGTGGAAAAACCTAATTTTCTTTTCTTCTTTTTTTTCTTCTCTTTTTGCCACGGTATGCAACGAAGTATGCTCCCTCTGAACCTTTAATGTATTCAGGAAAAGAGCTGAGCAGCATAAAAGAGAACATTCTTCATTATTAGATAATGAGTACTCTGTGAAATACTAACACTCCAAAACCAAACAGCAGTAGATAATGACAAATAATAACTTCATTTTTCTGCCCAGCGCAGCATATCTATAGCAAGCAGCTCTTTCTCTGAGGACGCCATTTTATCAAACCTGAAAGGCAGCCAAAAGCTTAGGACGCTGTGCTGCTGCTGCCTCTAAAACATTATGTAATAAACTGATTTAACAGAAGCAGATGCTATTTGCCCCCCTCCTTTTTTTTCCTCCTCTTGTTGCTCTAAAGGGGCCAATGAGTAATAAAATACCTGACGAAAGGTGACGCCCAACCATCCTAGAAGACGCTACATTGTGTACAGAGCTGCCTCTCCTTCTGCATCTAGGTTCGCCTGGACTCTCAGCTTCAATATGTCGGCTGTGTTGAGAGTGAGCCTCATCCTGTAGAGCTGCCAAGAAAACCGCTCAGTGCAAGTGTGCACCCAGACAACCTGCAAGCTTGCTCAGGCCTTAGCTCTGCTAGCATTGGAAATGCTCTTTCTATGCAGGGAAACTCTTCTACTCTTCCCCCCCCCTCCAGCATATAGCCCCCTTAACTCTGGGTAAGGCATCAACAGATGAGGATTTAAAAGCTTGATTATCTAATTGCAGCTGACATTAAACCGATCTTGCTTCCTCCTTAAATTCTTTCAACTGTCACAAAACATTTTCAGTTCAAAACCTAGCCACAATTAGCACGGTGGCTGCTTTTCTTCTGGTTTTGAAAGTCAGCCAAAAGAACAGCCGCATATTGCTGATTGGCTACATGCAAACACATTCCTGCCTCCTTCGTATTTCCACCCTCCTCTTCCCATCCTTAAAAAGAAGACGGGCTGCATACTTGGCAAACAAGCACTGGTGATGATATTGGGGAGGGGAGGGAGGGGAAACCTGACATAAAACCAGGTAATTCCCCCAAGTCTTTTAATTGTTTCTCTGCTTTTAGCAAGAACGTAGAAAGTGGGCAAGTGCATTAAAAGCCACAGCTTTAGTCTATGAGCATGTGGAATTGTTGCTACATGCCTCGGAATGACAAGATAAACTGCAGCACTTTTTCCCTTGAATATTTGCATCTGTTCTACCATGGAGGCGCAAGTATTTGATTTCTAATTAAGGCTTTTTAATTTTGTTTCTCGTCTTTTACTAAACACTGTGTAATTTTTATATGAATAATGATAGCAACATCTGATCCAAAACAACATTTTCAAACTAATAAGATATAGGAGAAAAAAATCACTATTATCTTATTGACTTGGAAGGAAGCAGCCCTGAATCCCTTCACTTAAGATCAGGAAAAAAGAAAAAAAATCTTTCATCTCATTCATATCTCAAGCCTTCCAATCTGAAAGCTAAAGATGAGATAAAATACATAAATCACACAGGTAATCTGCTCCAGGTAATCCAAAAGTAATTATTCAAATATAATCACTCCAAAGAAAAACTACAATTATTGCATTCACTAGCTTCTAAAACGTAGATTAGGATAAATCTGTGTATATTCCACTAAGCACATGTAAGTGCATATTTAACTTTCTGCAAAACGTAGCAATGTTTTCCCCTCTTGTTTATGGATCAAATTATCATTACTATCGCAAGTTAGCAGAATAGTTAGAGATATCTTTAAAACATTAAAATTATTCAAACATTATTAAAATTATTCAAACATTATTGAGTCTTTGGAGAGGGGCGGCATATAAATTTAATAAAATAAATAAATTAAAAAAAAACAGAAGTGCAACTGAACAAGGTTTCAATGGTTAAGGATTGTAAATCTTAACAGTAGTAATTATTCTGCATAATATAGCAAAAATAAAAATATTCTGAAATTTGCAAGTTATATAAACTTGAGTAATGGATAATCTTCTAAAAAGAGATATTATGTATCATGATATCTCTGACTATATAGATAGTCCTCATTTAACAAGCACCAGTTCAGCAAATATTCAAACTTAGGACCGCACTGAATGGGCTGTAATGACGGCTCCTCGCAGTTGCGGCCATCGCAGTGTCCACATAGTCACGTAATTGCAATCCAGTCACTTGTCAATTACTTTTCAGCATCTCACGGCCATGTAATCACCATTGACAACCTTTGTTACCTGCCTCCAACAATGGGGAAGCCAGAAGGATATTGCAAATGGCGAGCATGTGACATCACACTTATTGGTGGTGCAGGATTCATTTAACGACAGCAACCAGAAAAGCCAGAATTGCTATTGCTAAGCAGCGAAATCACGTGACATTCCTTTTTATGATTATGTTATTTAGCGATGCCTAGTCTGATCCCAATTGCCATCATTAAGCAAGCACTACAAGTATAGCTCTATCCTGAATTTTGTCAGTAGTTACACTGCTTTTTCTTGGTACCAAAGATTCATGGACATAGTTTTTAGTATTTCATTCAAACCTTTTTATTACTTTGGGTTTTTTTAAATTTCTGCATTCTACAGTTCATGACTTTGAACCAAGAGTGTATATATAATTCAGTATGTTTCCTTCACTAGGGTGAAATAAGTACAGTAGGGAAATATATGTAGAACATAGGGAAAAATTCCAATAAAAAAGATAAACAAATATTAAACAGTATTAAAGTATTTATGCTGTCATTTCCAATAAAGCAAAGGATGACATGGCAAACATCTTATTGTCAAATCAATTTAATTCTGTGTATTAACATTTGACTTCTATTTACAAAAGTTTCCCATGTTAAGTTTTTGTTGACAGCAATGCTAGGAGGATGTAAGAATATCTTTCATACCATATTTATTCCTAGATTCTTATTTCTAGATTGGATTGAATTGTACAGTACAATTATTGTTGGTTGGATATTTTTGAAAATGAACCTATTTAAAAAAAATACTAACCATGTTATTTCGGTTATTTAAACCATTGGGGAGAGGAGAGATAAGATGTAATCTATATCTAGCCACTGCTGGAAGAATCCCAAGTACCTGTATACAATTTTCTGAAAATTCCTTTTGGATTTTCTGAATACTTGAATTACGTTGCCCCAGAGTATCAGATGGGCCCCAGAGTATCAGTATTCATATGGGCCTTGATTTTACATAAATGGAGTTTGAAAGAATGTTGGCAATTATTTTACTTATTTCATAAAGTCACCAAATATGCTATTTATGTGCTTATTTGTAAGATCAATTAACCTCCTCAAAGGATTTTATATAGCTGTCCAACTCAGTGTGGCTATGGGCAGTTTAGAAAGTTAAAAACACATGTGCAAAATACAACAATAACAAAGAAACCATACTGAAGCACATTTAAAACAATTAAAATGTACTCAAACCTTTAAAAAGCCCATAATCTGTGAGTGATAAAGACATGTGATAAAGAGATTTATAGTGAAAAGTGAAAGGAATTTGGTACCACCTCTTCAGACAAACAAGCTTCATGAAAAGAAATACACTTCTGTGAGCTGTAACTCACAGCATCGGATGCTGTAATACCGGTAGTGTTATTTATGGTGGAAGGCCCACCAAAAATAATATTTTTTCATAAAATTTGTTGGTTGGAAAAATGCTACTAGAACTCAGTTTTCATCACAAAGTATTTAATAATATTGGATAATGATAATAATCACATTATTATAAAACTCAACTATTCTGAAACCAATGATAGTATAGAATTAACCTTCAAAGACCTTCTGAAGGTACTTATTCTTCAGAGCATCATAAAAACAGTAGCCACCTTCTTCTTAGTGACAAACTGTTCCACAGGACGGAAGAATACAGACAAACCAACAAACAACCTAGAGCAGAGATATAGCTAGGTATCGTTAGTGTATCTGTATGAAAAAGTACTCATGCCCTTAATTTCAGTAACTGATTGTATAACCTTTAAATGTAATAACTGCAATCAAATACTTCCTGTACTTCGTTATCAATCTTTCAGACTGATATATAGCAACTTCTTCATATAACTGACAATTCTCTAGCATGATGAACTACTCATTTTAAGCCAGCCACAATATTTCTTTAGAATTTAGATCTGAACATTGACTTGGCTGCTCCAAAGCAACGAAATTATTCTTTTTCATCCATTTTTTCGTCAACTTAATATATTTGAGAATTTTCTCTTGTTCATGATCTATTGTACTTCAATAGATGGGTTAAGAGAAGAAGAGATTCTTTTTTGTAACCTTATGTGGAGAAGAATTATTAAATTTGTTTGTACTTGTGATGAAAATTGGAAGCAATTTAAATATTATTAAATATGTTAAATATTTCTTTTCTTATTCCTTCTTCTTTGTTCTTTTGTTTCTTTTTTCTTAATTCTGCACTTTCTATACTTTTTTTACTTTTGTTCTTGTTTGAGTTTAGTTTGCAATGTCTTTTACTATTGTTATTAAAATTTTCAATAAAATTGTATTTTAAGAAAGAAATTTGTTTTCAGTAGAGCATGATATTTACTAGAATCCATGTGGTAATGGCAGGAACCAAATTTGTGATATTTTGGTAGGGTAGGCTAGCAAAATCAGCCCTGTTTATTGAAATAGTTGTACATATAGTCCCAGTTATTCTCTTAATTGATTTTACTGAACTGCTGGGGAGTTGGGTGGCAACCACTGTTTCCCATTAATATATCTTGTTTTATGAAATAAAAGAAACAAACATCTAATGTCTGATGCTATTTGTTCAATCAAATACTGTACCAGTAAGACAAGCTTTAATAACATTCAGTATTATACATATCAAAAAATGCAGAAAATCCAAACTGGATGAACATTTTATTAACAAAATGTATATGCCTTCTAATGGTCTCTAAATATGATAAATAAAATAAAATGTGACTAAAATTAGATTAAGTATAAATAAATATAGTCCCACTTTCTTCAGATGCAGTAAACCAAGAATCTTGTAAATAAGACTTGTATTATTACACCCTCCCTATTGCTCAGGTTTTGGAATATTCTAAAATCATATCCCTGCTCAAAGAATAATCTATTTCTCTAGAACTGTCATTTATAACCCTAAACTTGATTTGCTTTACAATCATTTCTAACAGAAGACAGCTGTTATATCATACACTTCTTGAAAGAAGATTAAGACTTCAAGTGGACATAAGGAGTAGAAAGAGCAGGTCAACTTCCAACCCCGTTAAAACCGATTAGCTGAGCTAAAAATATATAGTTCCTTTGTGAGATAAAAGGTTGCCAATTAGCTCTCATAGTTTTCATAATCTAAGTTCAAAAATGCAAAATTTAGTCAATTATCAAATGTGAATTCTTCCTTTTATCAATAGAATACCATTTCAGTATATTGCATTTATTATATGTTAAGGCTACATTTTTCATTTCACTTTTTTCATTTTTTAACATTCATGAGTTGAATTTCTGAAGCTAATTTAATTCATTTCTTATTTCATAGTTATGCATTCTGAGGAATATAGTAACAACTGAATTTTAATTTCAGAGATTACAACATTTCAAAAACAAAATCAGTTAAAAGAACTGATAGTATTTTTCATTTGCAATACAATTAGCACAGCATACTTTGAACAATCTAATAGATACACTTGCATAAGATTTATTCTGTGATGAAAATGAATTTACGTTGAAATTTAGACTCCTAACTATAAGGGATAACAGTTTATAAATGGTATAATATGTAACTAGATTAAGAGATGTTAATGCATTTATCATAATCAACAGAATTTGGCGAATCAGATTCCTGTGACACGGCGTGCTGTATAATAGATGAACTATAAGTTCCAGAATTCCTAGCTTTGCATCGCTAACCATAACAACCAGGAATTCTGGAAATTAAAATGCAGCATCAATAGAGGCAACTGGGATAAAGATCCCTGTTATAGTTATTCTTTTTGCCTTCTCGGTGAATTGGCAACTAAACTGCATTCTAAGGGATATCAGACATTTTGTGTTTAAATATGTCTGAGACAAAATACCACTGCAGTTAAAGACACTATCATTCTGAAGAAGTTGAACTCAGCTGAACTTTATAGTCTGAGTTAATTTTCACACTAGCCTTCTAAGCTAATGCCCTCCAGACATTATGGGGTCCCACAATTCCTTGCAATTCCATCACATCTGAAGAGCTTCAGTTTGGTGAGATCTAAATATAGTTATGATGTGATCTGAATATCTGGCTTCTTTGTATTTTCATATCTATAATACATTGGCATAATATGCAAAGTAACATTCGTAATCATCTGAATGCATTCACTGAAGCACAGCTAAATTGTCTTGAAAGCTAACCGCACATGATTCATATTTCATATTTATTCTGGGTACTTTACTTAAAGAATGGATATATATGGCATAATGTTATGATTATTAATCATAATGTACATGAATGCATATATTTCATGTATTAGAAATAAATACACATATCTGTTTTATGTATTAACAGGTTGGGGGGGGGACTCCTCCTGGACGTGGTTCCTATTTAAAGAGCATGTGGCAGCTGTGGCCAGAAGGACCTTTGCACAGCTTCATGTTGTGTCATTCATGTCTATTACTAGACCAGGGAGTCCTTCCCACGGTCACTCCTAATTCAACTACTACTCTATATGGGGTTGTCCTTGAAGAGTATTTGGAAGCTTCAGCTGGTACAAAATATGGTGGCATGGGCAGTTATGTGCTGTTCATTCAGCCCCTGTAATATTTCTGCTTTGTGAGCTGTACCAGCTACCAGTATGTTTCCAGGTACAATTCAATATGATAGTGATCATCTTTAAACCCTTTCATAGCTTGCAACCAGGTTATGGACAGGCTAGCTCCCCAGTAGTGTGTACTTGTCCTTTTAAAAAAATATGTAGTGGCTACCTATCCTGTTACATCCAGAAGGACAAGCATGTTCTGGGTCCCATCTGCAAGACAGTGCCATCGAGTGGGACCCAGGAAAAAAACATTTTCTGCCATAGCTCTGGCATTTTGAAACGTCACTTCTCTCAAGATCAGATTTTCCACAACCCTACTGGTCCATTTGCAAGACATTAAAATTTGTTTCTTCTGTAACGTCTGGGGCCCTCATAGTGTGAGTGAGCCCATTTCTTGGTTATATTGATTGCGGAGCACTGTGAGTTTCACAGTTGCTGTTTTTGATTATTTATGTTTATAATATATTGGTTGTGTTTTATTCTTTTTTAAAATCCTCTTTTGTCAGCCATCCACAATTATACATAAGATGTATGTTGTGCCTAAATTATTTTATTATTCATGTAGTTTAATTATTTACTGGAAAAATAAAATATCACTGTCACTGCCTCTTTGCTCCGTCCTCTTTTTATTTAAGTGTACATCCCGTTCTAACTTTCTCTTTCCTTCTCCACTTACATATTTAAATTTCAGAAGCATCAGCACTTACAAATCTTTGTGAGGCTCTCTGCCAAAAATTGATTTCTTCATAAAGACATGTAACTCCTTAATACACAACCAAGATATTAAGATCATTTCATTTAAAATTAAAATTAAGTATTTTCTGGTTTAGAATCCAATTCAGAATCCAGAATCCAGATTTATATTTGCATCTAATAAAGCTATGTTTTACTGACAATAAATTAGCCTAGTTTGAATTGTTAAGAGTTTAAAAAATTAAATAAAAATATACAATACACGATGATAATTGAACTACTATTCTAAAACTACTCATCAATGAAGATGAACCTTATTACATATACACAGGTAGTCCTTGACTTACAACCATTCACTTAGTAACCGTGAAGTTAAAATGGCACTGAAAAAAGTGATTATGGCCAGTTTTCACACTTACAATCACTGCAGCACCCCCATGTGATGAAAATTCAGACGTTTGACAACTGGCACGTATTTATGACAGCTGCATTGTCCCAAGTTCATGTAATCACCATTTGTATCCTTGCCAGCTTACTTTTGACAAACGAAGTCAGTGGGGAAAGCTGGATTCACTTAACAATGTGATTCACTTTAAAACTGCAGTGATTCATTTAACAACTGTGCCAAAAAGCTTGTTTTATGCGGCACAATTCATTTAACAACTCTCTTGCTTAGCAACATATATTTTGGGTTCCATGGTGATTGTAAGTCTATGAAGAAAATGGTTAATAAAAAGCATATGATATAGGGCTGCAACAGCAACAGTTAAAAACAACAGTTTAACTTTGCTGTTGTAAATGATATATTTGACACTGTCTTGCTAAATATTCCATTCACAGTAAAACCACAATGTAGCACAGTTGTCAGGTTCAAAGGGAAAAAAATAAAATTAATGTTAAGAATATAATAAAAAATTGACATTTAACATAGCCAGCTTAGCCTAGCCAGGAAACAAACGAACAATACCAGGAAAATAAGGAAGTACAGATATAAAATCAGAGAACTTGAAAAATGGTTTAAACATAAATGATAATAAAGACTGGAATATTGTATGTAACCTTTCCCTCTCAGAGAAAGGGGGAAAAAGGAGGAAGATTTTCCCCTGCACTTGGAAATAGATTATTAGCGCTTAAGAATTCATCTAAGTCGGGGTGGGCAACTGTGGCCCTTTTACAACCTGTGGACTTCAACTCCCAGAATTCCTAAGCCAGCTTGGCTGT